>JAFHBW010000150.1:0-58915 GCA_019022765.1 Westerdykella sp. P71 | reverse complement strand
GACATACACAATACAACTCTGCTGTTCATCATCAACTCTTTATGATATATCATCCTTAGCACGCCCTAGTGCGACAACGGGCATTCGCTGCCAGATGCCAAGAGGAATAGTAGTCTAGTGCTGATGCCAAACCCCATTTCATCGTCGATGAAGTACCCATAGACCATCAACGTGGGTTAAGTTAAGCGCTGCGTCCCGTTACGGACACGGCTGTTATATCGCCGGTGTACGCGGCGCTCAAAGGATTTCCTGTTCGGTTAGAGAACCTCACCAGTGCAGTTGCCTGGTACGATTGCCGAAATAAGTCAACACCACCAAAGCACTTCCGTTTGTGGACTTGGGAGGGGTTCCTTCCAAGCCAATAACAAAGTTGGTTACTCTTTTGAGCCTCGCGGAACACAAGCTATGCATTTGTCGTGAAATCCCGCGGACCGCTATTCTTGCTTGTTTCTTGCTTGTTTCTCTATCCGATCTGCCAATGTATGTATAATCTGGGATGAGTGCGCCTCAACATTGCCGGATGCCGACTTTTCTTTGAAAGGCCCAAACTTACAGAAAAGGCGGTTGATCGTTTCTCCATAGGGCTCAATTTGGGCCCCGGAACACACTTTCTGTGCTATTGGATTGGACATATGTCTCGGTCTTGGAAAGGGTTACATTTTTTTGCACCGCCCCAGATCAACAAGTCCGGGCTTGGTCAATAAGTAGGGTACGTACGGTATGCCCCATCCCTGGGTCGCGCACGAGGAATCATAGTGATATCCCTAGGGTATATGTGGTGATTTCTGTTGATCTTGATATTCGTACAATGATAACTTCCCGAATAAGGCAAGCGGTGTTGAGTCTGTCAGAAAAGGACCAAAAGAAGAATCAATGTCAACATTTATACTATCGGGGTAGAAGCTATTTCTTTCCAAATGCTTCATCTAGCAAAACCTTGGCGAGACCACCAGGTCGTCCGGAATACTCTGCAAGAAGTTATGACTACCATCTACGTCATTGGCAGAAGCGGAATCGTTCTCCAAGCGTAGGAGGAACGGTTTCCCATAATTTTACGTATGCTGATTACAACGCTAGAACCGAGTATGCATCAGCATTTGTTGATTAGCATGTTGCGTGCATACACACAGGCAATGGTTCCTTCGAGGATCCGATCTTCATCCACTCCTTCCTCTCTAATGTATCCCTTGCTCCACTTTATGTCCGAACTGGTTCTCACGGCCAAAAGTCTCAATGTCGCAGGGAAAGAGATACCGGACCACAATCTCGATCTGGAAGGAGTCCATGTTAGCTAAGATATGCGGGCCAAATCGGATCTTTGTAGTAACCTATAAGTCCCAGAATAGATTTTGGGATGGTTGCAGACATGTATCCTGCTCGGTCTTAATCATTTGAATTCACTAAATTATACGGAGGGAAATGGGGACATCGACCTCCATCAGGATCCAATATCTTCTATGCTCAACCACAATGATTAACCCGGCAATCTCAAGCCATATACGTCTTCATACAACCAGTGGGGGCTGTGATCATGTCGCCAGACTTGGAGCATGTACTGCAGGTGATTTTGAGCTGAAGGATTTCCTCTAGCCCATTTTTGAACTCCGATGTCGAAGATCATTCCTGCATGGGTGCTTCAGAACCCGTATTCCTAAACCATCTGAGCCATAGGCGTCCTAGTATCCCCACCAGGGTAGGGCAAACGCTGACGGCTAAGTGTTGTCCTTCCTGTCTCGTTATGTATCCATTTCTGGGCATAGTAAGCACTGGAGACGAAAGAAGGCAGACTTTGTTATTTGGAAAGCGTGAGACCAATCGGAAAAGTATTTAAGCACACCGTTTGGCCCTCCAAATATGTCTCCCAACACTTCAGCCTTTGGTCGCCCAGGTCAAGAAAGCCGTTGATCAAGCAGCCTACTGCACAGTTTTTTTCTGTTCAAGATGCCTTCTTCTTCTCTCCTCGGTTTGACCCTGATGGTCACTGGTCTCTCAGCCGCTTTTGCCATTCCCGCGTCTTCAATCCGTACCATTGTCAAGCCACGAGACACTGACTGTCCGGGTACCAATGGTGACCAACTCTACATTGCCGATCTCGGATTCTACTCGGACGACGACTGTACCGAGAGTACTAGCTCTATCTGCATCTATACGTACGAAGGAACCGCCAACGGCAATCCTGGGGACTACGGATGTAACCCAGGCCTTTTGCCTGATAACACTCCTTTTTATGCCAAGGTCGAAGATTCTCCTTTCGACGAGATGCAGATCGTCTTTACACGCGACCAGTCCTGCCCCCCGAACGGCCCTGGAGCTGTATTCGCCACGCTGATTGACAATGCGTCTTGCGTCCTAATGAACCTTGGTGGAGATGCTCCCGGAATCAGCATCTTTCCACACGGAGGTTCTGGGATCGCGCGCGTTGCAGCCAACAAGAACCCCTCCGGCAACAACGTCGATGCGACTTTTGTATCCGAAAAAGAAGCTCGATCCATTGTAAAACGGGCCCCCAAATGTGACGGCTTCAATATTGAGAGCTCCTCGCCAAGCTACTCCGAGACCGTTCAGATATCCAACATTCTCGACTGCACCAATGGAGCTGAAGGCGGGTGCCAGATCACTGTCGGATCTGAGTACACCAAGAGCGTCAGTACTTCGTACTCAGTCAGTGCAGGCGGTGGCATTGAGGGCATCTTCTCCGTCGAGGCCACGTTTGGCCAGGAATACACCGAATCATCCACCACCTCGGTCCAGGAAGGTTTCACCATTCCGGCCGGACAGAAGGGTTACCTCTCTGCCTACTCCGCCGCCACTCTCTTCAAGGGTAAATTTACTGAATGTGATGAAGGGGATGCTGAGCAGCCAGGTCAGGCCCTCGTCATCAAGAAGGAAGGCTTCACCTACGGAATTGTTATCACTGGCACGTAAACGAGGAGTTTATGGAAGAGTTAGGAATTTGACAGTCACGATGGTTTTTCGGGGAATCTTCTCAGATGTGGCCATTGGGGAGTTTAGTAGCGCTTGGATTTTGAATTTCCTTGAAGTCACTCATTTGATTATATAGGAAGGGGAGGGTCGCTACTTGCAGGCGCCTAGTTACAATTAAGATGGTTTCCAAAACCAAGAGCTCTGAGTCTACATCCGGGCACAAATGTTGTGCCAGCTCAATCAGTTCAATGAAGTCGCCCAGAAAGCCCGAATTCCCAGAGTCTGAACGGATCTATGTCCAGAACCATGACGCAGCTGACAGAAAAAGCAGTACATAATTTGGTCTGCTAAAAGTGGCCGTAAAGGTGCAGATGTCTTCGATTCCACTACAGAGTACGAAGTGATAACGCTTGAACAGGCACGCCCTACAGAATACCATAGGGCGCAATGTGCCTTTAAAGATTCGAAAATTCACGAAATTCTACAATTCATACTACTTATCGCATTTCGCTGCGTTCTTCATCGATCCTAGAACAAGAGATCTGTTGTTAAAATTTTTATTTTGATTTTTTTGTTAGACGACATTGTTAAGGTTGATTACAAGAGTTTAAAAGATCCCCATTCAAGTTCAAAATTAATTGCCAGGCGGCGTGCTCGAACAGGCAAGGGTTCTCCCTCTGCCCCTGAACGGAAATCCCATACACGAGCTTACCTGAGGTTTAAGTCATCAGTTTTGAAATCGAGTCTGCCAGAACGCCAAGATGATGTTCCCCCTTATACATTTCCCTGGGCTTCTTGTCCAATCCCATCAACTCAAATACTGCCATCTGTGCAGTGCGCACCGAGTATTCTACTGTAAACACTGTATCCTCGGGTACCTCGACGAATTGTCCCAAAAATGCGAGGTTGGTGGAGCCTTCCGGCACAACAGCGGGGCGATCGCCAGGTTCGCGCGTGAGGAATTGCGACGTTATGTAAGGCATTATGCAAGGTCGTACGATGGAGTGCTGAAGGATGTTCTCCGCAGGGAAGTGGAGGTGGCCAAGCAGCTCTGCCATGATCTCCTGGCCGGTGCACTCGGTCATGGGCTTCTTGACGAAGTTGCCCTCACGGTCAGGGAAGAGACCGTAGCCCCAGAATACGTCGATGCCCAGCGGCTGGCCGACGAAGTGTGGCTGATGCGGAATCACAATTGACATGAGCCAGTTGCTGTCCTTGAATGTCATCAGCGCGCCAGTGCCCGCCGGATTGTGACTGAAGCCTTCAATGCGCCGAAGGAATTCGGGGTCGGAAAGGGTGACGGTGAAGGACTGCCACATCGACTCGTTGATGCGCGAACAGAAGGTTGAAGGATTGCCAAACTTCTCGTTCTTTGCTGCTAGCTTCTGCCAGAGATCCCAGCTGCCGTCTTGCAGCGCCTCGTCAAGGACGGTGGGGGCAGGGCTGTCGTTGGATCCGATGGAGCTGTTGGACGTCATGGAGCCCAGCGTTACGATGACAATATCTTGCGGGTCTAGCTGTGCCGTCATGGCAGTGCCATTTTGTACCATGTGAAGCTCGTCGACGGTGCACGGAATGCCCTCAATAAAGTCTATGTCGGTGACTCGAGTGTTGAAGCGGAAGTCTACTCCCTGGTCTTGAAGGTAGTTTTGGATTGGTCGGACAATGCTGTCATATTGATTGTACTGCGTACGATCCACACCCTCGAGCGTGCTGATGCGCGGGAACTCGTGCAGGAATCTGTGAAGATAGCGGCGGAACTCGACAGCAGAGTGCCAGGGCTGGAAGGCGAAGGTGGTTGCCCACATATACCAGAACTTCGTCTTGAAGAATTCGGGTGGGAAGCATTCGTCGATCCTTTTCTTTCCCAAGCTCTTCTCGGTCTCAAGAGTCAATCTGATGAGGTCAAGACGCTCAGTCATGTTCAGACCCATCGTGGAAGTGTCGACTATCTCGGCCCTATCCTCGCCCGCCGCGATGAGGCGCGCTCTAGAGTGCGTCTGATTCTCCTCTTTCGCATTGAAGTCCCGGATTTCCTGCATAACTGTCTTTTCCTCGTTTGCAATTGATGGTATCTTTTCAAGCAACTCATATGTGCAATTGTAGCTGAAATTCAGCATTCGACCGCCACGGAGTATGTAGCCTGCCTTTGGGTCACCGGCGCCATCCAAGGATCCTCCCATGACGGGAAGCGCCTCTAGGATATGAATGTTCTTGGGTGGAACTTTTGCATCTTGAATGAGATGAACAGCGGCAGCGAGAGAGCCAATTCCACCGCCAAGGAGATATGCTTGTGTAGTCTCGGGGTCGCGGTGTGGTAGACCTTCGTGAGCTTTTGTGAACGGCATGTGCGGCATGGTTAAGATTGTGTTTTCGATGGTTATAGAAGGGTCGCTGGAGAAATTGGAGAAATTGAAATCTGCTCTACCGGGCGCATTCATATATCACTGCTGGCTGTATCGCATGATGGGCAATCACGCTATCACGTGTTGACACATGCAACTAAACTTGGAACCCTGGGAAGTTCCCGAGCAACAAACCAGTCAGAATGGGCCTTCATAGGATTACATGGATTTTTTTTAGAAAAATATCAGGTTATGTGGGGTTCCGGCGGATGCTTGCCGGGTTGCTGTACGACTTCTCTGTGCGTGGCCGTCACGTTGGTCGGGAGGCCTGCAAAAGATCAGGCGAGTACAACACCACGGAGGGCTGCAGGATGAATTGATGTCATGAGGCCGAGCAGGCAGTACTTGTACGGGACTGAATCTGGGTCATGACCTGAGCATCGAAGATGCATTGGGATGTGGAAGGAAGAGAATGCAGATGTACCTAATAAATATCGCTCATGGACCACGTCCCCCGAACCCCCGTAAACGCGAGAATCCCAAACGCCGCCCTATGCGCCCCAGTACCGTATACCTATTGTTTCGGCTGCACATGTCTAAAACTGAATTGACAAATCTTCACAATCATCCGCCACCCCGCCCTAGTATCTCCTCCCTCTCCAGCATTATTTAAAGAATATGTTCCACTGACATCACCGGGTTCTCCGTCCGGACCTCGTTGTATGATCCAAGGTTGTGGAAGCGACCTGAATACGAGCATGCCCAATGCTCCGCCTAATTCCAAGTTAGGCGTGATCGGCGTCCCGCGGGCTCGTAGACGTGTTCGCACTCGATATAAAAATGGGAACAGAAGTTGATCGCTTCCCAGGATCTTGAGAGGTATTGCGGATTACTTATAGTCAGATCCGGGAGTCTTCTTCAAGCTGGATATTGATATTCTCATGATGTTTCGCGTAGCTGGTATATTACTGTTATTGACAACAGAGGCCTTGGGCCAGTTCGTCAACCTGCCCGATGCGGCCCCAGGCGTATTCAATGTCAGTACGCGCCTTGAACTTCGAACCACCACAAGGGCTGTGTGGGATGTTCTCACGAATTTCCCTGCGTATGCGGACTGGAACCCATTTGTTCGGTCAGTGCGGTCACCCTTCTTGATCTGTCCACTTTCTCTAACCCCCTGAACAGCGCTGCAATCGTCCTGACTCCGCTCAACCTCACTCTACCCAGGCAGTACCCAGCTGAGGAAACGAACCTGTACATGCGGGTGCAAGTTCCACCTCTGCCGCTTCCGGTCGACGCCTCGACGCCTGACAATCCCCTGCACACGCAGGTCACTCTCGAGAACATCACCCATGTGCAGCCAGAGCGGTTACGACTGGCGTGGAAGCATGTAAGTGAAGAGTCAGAAGAAGTGGCATGCTGACATGGTGCTGCTGCTGACGTCCCCTCAGGTCTTGCCTGACGCTGTCCTTGATGCCGAACGCTGGCAGGGAATTACGGACCTGGGGAACGGCAAGGTGTTGTATGAGAGCAGAGAGGTTTATCGGGGCGCTGCAGCTGTCGCGCTCAAGGCGGTCATGGCGGAGGGTTTACAGCAGGCTTTCGATGCGCAGGGCGCAGGCTTGAAGTTGCTGCTTGAAGGGTAGATGGAATGGAAGCCTGCAAGCGTCTGATGTACACAGAACACGGTACTTCGGACTCGCCAGATGCCGTGTGACTCCATCTACCGGTATCCATAATGAGCGCATTCCAAGCTGGCATATGCATGCTGGTGGCTGGTGTGTCGCGGAAGTGTCTGGGTCTGGGTCTGGGTGACCGCGCCGCCCTCCGCCCTCCGCAACGAGTAAGGCGTGCGTGCCTGCCCAGTCACTCCAGGGCTGCCATTCACTGCCATTCACTGCCAGTGCCAGTCACCGTCCGGTGCTAGCGCAGGTGCCGCGTTCGAATCTCGCTGGTGTCGCGGTCGGCTTGGCTTGGCTTGCAGCTCCGCCCTGGACCCCCCAGGGCCTCCCCCTCTCCAGTCGCCAGCTTCCCCCCAGCTTGCCCCTCCTTCGTACACACAACTACACAACCGCACAACCCACTGTACACAACCACAACCACATCCGCAATCTTTCGTCTCAGGTACATTGTACTTGATATATCGATCCTCCGCACCTCCCACTGCCTACCGTGGGACGAACAGCCTCGCATCCGCCCCATAAGACTCCAGCAGAACCTCCTCGGAAGCTGCTCGCCCCGCCCGGCATCATCCGACAGCAGCAGTCGGACGGGAACGACAGCTTTCAGTCACTCGAGCTGGACGCTGCTGGGTCCTATTCTCCTGGTTTTAGGTTGCCTGGCAGAAGCCATAGAACTCGGGTCTGAGTACCTGTTCACGGGGTCGAGTCACGACGTCGCATGACGCAACGCCCTTTGTCTTAGTACCGGCGGCATTCACAGCTCCCTAACCGCCCTCCGTCCTCAACCGTCCCTAGCCCTCCCTTCCGCCACGACAGCTCACCCACTTCCACCCCCTTTCAAGCCCCAAGACCTTTTTATGAGCCCATCGCCAGATCCAGCTCTCTCCAACCTGTCCTACCTCTACCAACAGCAGCGTAATCCCGCAAAAACTACCCTGGATAGCAACCAGTCGCGCGCCCGCAACCTCTCGAGCTATGAGCTGGGACGAAGAGATAGATATGGGGAGAGGATCACACGAATTTACCCTCGGGAGATGTGAGTACAGCTCTTGCGCTCCTCCCTAGTGCTTAGCGAAAGGAATCTGCTTGTTGCAATGGCAGCAGAGAGAGGAAAGGAGCGTGCAGCGGTTTTTGCCTACAGGAACATATTCACTGATACCGCAATAGAGCCAAAACCCCGCGTTCCGCCCACCGATACTCCTCGACCTCCCCTTCCAGCCCCCCCACCTATAATGCAGGCCCTTCTCCTCTCCTCTCTGCTCTGGGCGCCACCAAAACAACCGCGACACACTATACAAGCGAGTGGACCAAGTCTCTCCCCTTCTTCGGGAAGAACGGCTCCCCTGGCCAAGGAGGTATTCCCATCAGCGGCTCTCCTCCCATCTTCCAGAACTCTCCTGGAGCGCGCGACCCTCCTTATGGGCAGGCTGGTATGTCGAATTCGCCTCCGACCCCCGCCATGAGGCCTCTTAGTCACCCCAACCACTACACAACCTTTGGCGGTCGTTTGCAGGACTCTCCCCATGACTCACCCAGTCGCGATCGTAGAGCGTCCATGTACTCGCAGGTTGGTCAACGGGGCCTCTTTCCGAACAATCCTCCCCTTCCGCATCAGCCCCAGAGCCATTACTACAACCTCCCGGATCTCAACATGGGCCTAAATGATGGCGTCGCCGAAGGTATCACGGCGGGGGAAGGCGGACACCACTGTGGCTTCGATAGCTTGGCCATGGCGGGGGACGATGCAGCGAAGGCAGCTGAGAACGTTCTAGTTGTAGGGTATCAAGGTGGTGTTGACATATTCCGCGTAGAGAGAGGCCGTTTGGATCTCGTTGGCGGCCTAGAAGGGCTCAGAGGCAGCGTCATCGGAGCCAAAATTCTCCCCTGGACCGCCCGAAGAGACCCCTTGGCGGATTCTCGCCCTCTTATCGCACTTGTCATCCATGGCCCGGTTCTGGAGCAACCGAGGAGCGCACATAGCGGTAGCACGCCTCCCTCCGTGATCGACGATGATTCGTCCGAGTCTCCCAGTCGCCCACCGTCAAGCAGAGGCGATGACTCTGGGAACAGAGTGTCGCATTACCAGACAACCGTGGAGATCTTCTCCCTGAAGGAGAAGAAGCAGATTGCCGTCTTGTACAAGAGCCCGCTGATTCCCGTCAGTAGTCCCATTGAGAGCCCCATGTTTGCGCCTCCGGCGCCAGTTGGCGAATTCGTTATTGACGCGAAAGGGAAATTCGTCGTGGTTGCATCGGGAACGAGCGGAGAGGTCTTCATCTTTTCTCCCTACCTCGGAGGACATGGAGATCATGTTCCGAAGTTCCGTTGCGTTGGAAAAGTCTGGACCACCGTCCTGCGAAGAGAGAGGGGAGTCCAGTCGAGCAGCTCCAGTGCCGCTGACGGCGGCTCGGACGAAGCGCAACACGAAACCCGCGGGAATCCCCTGTTTTCGCTCTCTGGGCGTTGGCTTGCCGTGGCGCCTCCAGCGTCATCCGTGTTGTTACCACTCAACGGTGTTGCATTGGTCTCTCCGTACTACGAAAAGCCACCTGGTATCACGCATCACACTGTGCCACCTCAACCTTCCCCAAATTGCGCAGTCGATGCCCCAGAGGTAGGAAGTCTGATTGATCGACTTACCCGAGAAGGAACCCAAGTCGCGATCAAAAGTGCACGCTGGGCGACCGAGAAAGGCATACAGGCCTTCAAGAGTTATATGAACAAAGGGTCACAGCCGAATGGCAATGTCAATGGATATCAATATGGCGCGGAACCTGTGCCGCAACCGTACTTCCCACCGACACATGGCCAGAATCAGGTCCAGGCGAGGCAGGACGCTGCTGTGATATCCATCTACGATTTGCAACGGCTTTTGGATGCGGAAGAGACTAGGAGTAAATCGGCCCTCCATCCTTTGGCTACGATCCCGGCCACGTTGGGATGCAGTTTTCTGTCCTTTGCGCCCAGCGGCCTCTTCCTTATGACGGTCAGTGTCAAGGGAGACATCCAAAATGTGTGGGACCTGAAACGTATCACCTCTCGTAAGGCCAGGAAAACGAGCAGAGAGCACACCATAGGCCCACATGTGCGCCAGGTCGCAAGGTTCACCCGTATGACCGTCACAAATGTCGTCGATGTCGTTTGGTCGTCCCCAAGAGCAAGTAGAGTGGCGGTGGTTACCGACAAAGGGACTATACACATGTTTCCCATGCCTGCCTCTGCTTTTCAATGGCCACCCCCACGTCGCATGTTCAAGCCCACTCCTGCAAAAGTGAAGGAGCAGGATGCTGCGACAAGTGAGCGCGGCGGTGCCATCAGCTCTGCTATGCAAGCTTTTAACGGAAGTGCCAAGCCGTTATTCGAAGCAGTACGGGCACGCGGCTCGAGCAATGCGTCGCGGTTCCCTTCCTTCAGCAGCCTCGGCTTGACTCCCGCCTCTGGAGCCAAGTCTGGCAAAGCTGTGGCAGCTGGTGTCGGCAAGTCCATCAACAACATTCGACATTCGGGCGATAACAAGCTGTGGCTATCGCCAGTGCCCTCAAGTGGAGTCAAAGCAAACAGCGTCCGATGGCTTACGGGGAAGGGCCGTGGGTCAATAGCTTTTGTGTCTGCTGGCGTGTTGCAGATCTACAAAGTGCATATGCGACCTGCCATGGGAAGGGGGAAGTCTGCGACTGGCCCATCCATCTCGAAGATGAAGCTTGCAGAGTTTGGTTTGAATCCTATCTCGGCTGCACGGTTTCCTCCTTCTGTGACGGCTTTCTTGGCTCATCGAGAGGGCGAACCTGGAATTATCCTGGAGCCCTACGGCGACTGGCTGCCTCGTGCACTCCCAAATCGCGGCGGAAAACGGCACTCCATCGTCAAGAAGCATGTCGTGTCTTCTCCGGCTCCTTTGAGTTTCTCCGAGATTGAGACCAACCCGCCTTATCAGCCATTCTATACTGATAGGAGAGTCACGCGGTTCAAGTTCTCGAGGCAACCTCTGGACGCTAGCACTGAGAGCGAGCAACTGCCCACCATCTCCGAGCTAAGCTCTGACCTCCACCATGAAGATGAGGAGGATACGCCTTGGCTATTTGGAGAAGACGTGGAAACGGTGCGGATTGCTTCGCCGGCATCCTACGCGTACGACATAGGCCAAGATGGGGACGGCGATGACTCTGTAATCAGGCTTGGAGCGCGCATCGAGAAGAAACTCTCTCTGGGAGATGGTGAAGAAGAGGTTGAGCAACTCGTCAGCACGACTAGGCGTAGACGTAGACTGGAGGAAGGCGAGGAAGATGATGGCTTCTTTGAGGATGACTGCGAGGTCCTGGACTTTGCGGAGGATAGGGTGTAAGAGAGACCTAAGGGAGTGGCCGATGAGCGAGTATCGCTCAGACGAAAGGTGGGGAATGGCGTCTGGTGAGGGGATTTTTCTGTGATACCATCTTCCCTCATCTGTTTCCAACAACTGAACAACAAGATATTATTACGCATTCGCTGGGGAGGTTTTTGGCTGCTCTAGGTTTGGGACTCCGGGCTGTTGTTTCCTTTTCACTGCATAATAGAGAGGGGTTCATCTGTTGCCTCCTGGAAGGATCATACCACAGTAAATAGCTTAATGAGGAGCTCTGATATAATATCCTTATGCACATAGACGATTGGCAACAATATTACACAGCGTCGTTCCCAGACGAAACTGGAGCTTGACCCCCTGTTTGCTGGAGCTCTTCCCGCCAAGCCTTGCGTCACTCAACAAATCTCACCAGCTCCAACAACGAAAACAATTCCCACCAAGAACCTTCTCTTTCCCAACACATTCCATTCCAACCGCAACCATGGACGCCCTCCGCAGCGCGCTCCAGCCAGTAACCCAGAACCTCCCCCAGCCCATCGCCAACCTCGGCCGCACCATCCTCGGCGGGCCCTGCTACAAGCACCTCGTCGTGGATATCGACCCCTTCTCGCACCCTGACTGCGTCAAACTCTTCGTCAGCAAGGGACTCTCCTACGGCATCATCGGCGCCTCCTCCATCGTCAAGATCCCGCAGCTCGTCAAGCTCCTCAACAGCCAGTCCGCCGAGGGCGTCTCCTTCCTGTCGTACCTCCTCGAGACGAGCGCCTACCTCATCTCGCTCGCGTACAACATCCGGCACCAGTTCCCCTTCAGCACGTTCGGCGAGACGGCCTTCATCCTCGTGCAGAATGTTGTCATCGCGGCGCTGGTGCTGAAGTACAGCGGGAAGGGAGGCATGGTCGCGCTGTGGGTGGCTGCGCTCGCCGTGGCGGGCACCGCGCTGTTCAGGGCGGATATCGTCGACGTGAAGACGCTGAATTGGTTGCAGGCGGGCGCGGGCGTGTTGGGCGTCGCGAGCAAGGTGCCGCAGGTGGTGGAGATCTGGAGGCGCGGTGGGACGGGCCAGTTGAGCGCTTTTACTGTGAGTATATCCTGTTTCCCCCTTCTATTCATTCCCAAATCAACCGAGTTCTTCTTTCTCGAAGAAAACGCGATACTAATCCACCGCGCACAGGTCCTCAACTACCTCGCCGGCTCGCTCTCCCGCATCTTCACCACCCTCCAGGAAGTCAACGACCCGCTCATCCTGTGGGGCTTCATCTCGGGCTTTGCGCTCAACGCCATCCTCGCGCTGCAGGTCCTGTACTACTGGAACGCCCCCGCCAGCAAGGTGACGGAGGCCAGGAAACCGTGCCCGATCACCGCGGAGAAGGTGAATGCGGGGGAGAAGCAGAGCTACGCGGCTGTTGCGGGGAAGGGGAAGAGCCCGAGTACCAGGAGGAGGGGTTAGATGCAAGGGAAAGAGGGTTGGGTGTGGGTGCGTGTTTCGTGATGGGATGGGTATTGGAGTGGCATGGAAGAAAGAAGGGTTAGCAGCTCGAGATCCGGATCTCGTTCTGTGTGGTATTTTCTTGTTGGCTGTTTATTCCTTCGAAGGTCTTCAACGAATTTTGGTCCCTTGGACAACGCCGGTTCTTTTGTTTCTCGCCAACGAAAGGGCGATAGATTCTACGACGACAGCGACATTCTCATCACCCGCTTCAGGATCGACTCGTAACGGAGGAGATGTGCCAGGAGAAGAACGCAGATGGGATATCACGTCTATATACTGTTTATAATCGAGAGTCGTAATCATCATTATCATGACGGCCAGGTATTTTCCCTCCACCCCCTCTTTCCCATGTCTCCGACCATGTCTATCTGTTATAGATCACTTCCCCACCTCTCTAGGATTCGATTCCGTCTCCTTTATCCCCAACGTCTTGATTCCAACTCTTCCCTTTTACCTCTCGCTTACCCTCCAGCAAGCCCACTGGCGAACTTACTCCTGCTCCTGATCTGGGGACCGTACACGACGAGCACGCACGGCACCAGGGATAGCACGAGGCCGATGCCGCCGAGCAGCGAGCTGGCGGGGCCGAAGCCTAGGCGATTGTAGAGCTGTGTTGTGATGAGGGGGAACGCGCCGCCTATAAGAGTCAGCCAGAACGCACGAGGAGAAGAAGAGATGGGGTGGAGATCGGACTCAGGCTCGAGCGAAAAGAAACAAGGTCCGGATGAAACTCACCCAACATGTTCCGGCAGAAACTCTGCGCCGCCAACGCGGAGCTCGCATACCGATGATACGTATCCGCCAGGTAATTGAACGTGCTGAGGTAAATGGCGAAGATGCCCAGCGTAGCCAGGACGACGGCGATGGCGGGCACGATCCAGTGGACGTCGGCGTAGCTGCCGCTCCAGCCGAACAGGAACAAGCCGACGGGCATGAAGGCGGACTCGACGCAGGCGAAGTAGAGCCGGGCCTCGGGGACGCCCGCCGCGATGTTCCGCGCGAGGCGCGTATGTGCGTAGCGTTTGCTGCGCGCGAGGCGTTCCTGGTAGATGGAGAGGAAGGTGGCGAGGACGGCGCCGATGGAGATGGCGGCGAAGACGGCGTTGGCGGTCTGCAGGTCGAAGCCGTGGGTGCGCTCGAAGACGAGCGGGATGGCGGCGAGGGTCAGGTACAGGACCGCCCAGGAGAAGGCGACCCAGAGGGAGAAGAAGAAGACGACGGGTTCGGTGCAGAGGAGGTGGAAGGGGCGGTAGAGGGAGATGGCGATCATCTTGTGCAGGGAGCTGCGTTCTTCGTCGGAGAGGACTTTCCAGCGGATGCGTTGCGGGCCGGTTCCCTGGGGATGGGAGATGGCGGAGGAGTAGCCTGCGGATTCGAGGGCATCGTACCATTCGTTCAGGGCGTGGGCCTTGCGGCTCAGCAGGACGGAGCCCCGGGTTTCCTTGAAGACGAGCACGATGATGGCGACCATGAGGCCGTCGACGATGGTCTGCACGTGGAAGATCCAGCGCCAGGAGGTGTTCTGGGCGATGAATCCCGCCACGAGGGGGCCGAAGCCCGTGCCGAAGAGGGCGCCGCCGCTGAAGATGGCCATGGGCTTGTTGCGGTCGTCGGTGTGGTAGATGTCGGAGACGACGCCGCCGACCATGGTGGAGAAGGTCGAGCCGCCCACCCCCGCGAAGAAGCGGACGACGAGCATCCCGGCGTAGGACTGCGTTAGGCCGGTGCAGAGTTGGCAGATGACGAAGAGGAGACCGGACGCAATGAAGACGGGGCGGCGGCCTTGGATTTCTGAAAAGGGGGCTAGTACCATGGGCGCGACGGCGAAGCCTGAGATGTTGTTAGAGATGGTGGATTGGGACCTGGAAAAGGGGGCAGACGTACCGCAGGTGAACATGGTGATGCCCACCAGTGCTGCTACATTACTCACATGCCATTCACGAGTCATCTGTCCTATGCCGGGACTGTATGCTCCAGCTGTGAAGGCAGTCAAGGAGGTGATGATACAAGAAATCCATATTATGATACTCTTTCTCGTGCTGGACCACTCGAAAGGGGACGTGTATTTGGTGAGATCCGGTTGCGGCGGTGGTGATGGTCCCCCATCGTCCCTTGCTAGATAGATGGAAGATGGAGTTGGGACCTCGGTCTCGAAAGTCAAGTATTGATATACGATTTCTCCTTCCTCGGAACTTGCGCTCTCTTCTTCTTCATACTTGCTTGTCTTCTCAGCATATTCTTCCGCGTCCTCAGAGTCTGATTGCGGCGTGGGTGCCTCGGATTGATCGTCCGGATATATGGGGGTGGTGTTTATTTCCGCGCAATATCTGCCGGGAATTGCAATATTTGCGGGGAGTTGAGGCGACGTCACGGCATCAGTCATTCTGGAGAGGGGACATTAGGCCCGAAGCCTTGAAAGGAAGAGAAGAGAAGAGATGGAAGAGGACGAGGAGGAAGAAAGAGGAAGAAA
Organism: Westerdykella sp. P71; assembly: GCA_019022765.1. Taxonomy (NCBI): domain Eukaryota; kingdom Fungi; phylum Ascomycota; class Dothideomycetes; order Pleosporales; family Sporormiaceae; genus Westerdykella; species Westerdykella sp. P71. The sequence continues at coordinate 43,659 of JAFHBW010000150.1, read as the reverse complement.
CGAAAAGTGAAGACTCATGATCACTATGGTTGCCATATATGCTGCCGCTGCTAAGCGTTTGAAGCGCCAGGACGGTAAAGTAGAATGGGCTTGGCCATGCATCTTTGAGTTAGCAAAGTGGAGTATTCTGGTATCCGTAGAGTTGGATTCGGTATGGTGCTTCCGCTTGGTTGGTGAAGGGTCCGCTTTAGCAGGCACCGCGTCGGGAATAACGCACCAACGGAGCTGGCATGTGGAGATGTCGCGATAGTGATATCGCCGACGCAGGTGTTGCATATGCACATGTATATTTCGACCATGTCTCTCCAATAAGCAGAGATTTTCAGGGAAGTTGGTGACGAGATTCCGTTGGTGTGGTGCTGACGAGGTGGTGCCCGTCGGAGAGCTGCCCAAGGTGGAGGTTTCGGGGGGAGTTGCACCTGCTCCGAGGGGGGAAAGGATGACGCCTTTTGTTAAGCAATGTCATGCTAGTGGAATCAAAAGCTGATTAGAAATCGGGCCTGGGACGCCTAGGAGGATCCCATCGTCACCCAGCTTCACATGACTTGCGGTGGTCGCAACCCTAACTCCATTCTGACCTTTGGTTGCCCCTCACGGTTTCGACAGAAAAGCGCTTCCAAGGTTCCTAACATTCCGACACGGGGTTATAGATAGCCCCTGAGCAACATCAGAAAAAGTGTCGCACCGTCCTAACAAATTTTGCAAGCTTAATTCCCTCCGTGCAATAACAGAGTGTAGGTAAGATGCTCTGAGGGGCTTGTATTCTGTAACTACGGATACTCCGCAGCAGTTAGAGGTGTACGCTTGTATAATTCACTTACGTATAGCTAGCTGGGGTGTTAAACGGAGAGTAGACCAAGAGGGCAATGCATTCCAGCTTGAAATTCCAAGAGCACCTGGATAAATATGTAGGCTTTTATTCAGGTACTATGTTATTTCTTCGACGTGAAACGTCTTTTCGACTGATACTATAGCAGTGTCATGCTAGTGGAATCGGGCTGGTTAGAAATCGGACCCGGGAGGGTCGCGTCTTCACCTAATTTTTCTGTCGATTCCAGGATTGCCCCTCATCCTTGGACAGGGAGAGCGGTTTGTGTCATTCCGACACGGCGGTATAGACAGCACCGATATCCGTCTGCCAGGAGGGACGCAGTAACTGAGCCAGGGACGAGATGTGATTCGTCCAATAGTGACGCAGGCCTACAACTGGGCACCTAGGTAGTCCTGGAGATAATGGCGCAGTTAAGGCACGTTAGTGTCAAATACATGTAGTCCTACACAGCTATACAGCTGGAGATACATGCTACAAGGCCATCTCGTCTTCCCTCTTGTTCTCTCTCCACGCGCTGCAACGGACCTGGACTCGTATAAGGCAATACCGAAGTCGGCGAATGCATGTCCATCGACTAACAACATTGGTGAAAGAGACTGCTGAGAGATGTGGCATGGCGATTGCGCAATATGCACCTTTCCTAATGCAGGCGATTGAGCAATGGAGAAGGACCACCTCATGGCGACAATAAAAGGCGGATCTCTGCCCCTCTGTACCTAACTTCACTCTTCCACTTCACACAACAGCCTTCACATTTCGAGATACCCCCTTTTCTTCGTTGTACCTCTTTTTTCTGTGAGTATACCCGCAATAGATTGCTCCCATCTGCACCTGCACCTGCACCTGCACCATCGCCGCCAAGGTGAACTGCGTTTACCCCGCTACCCCGCCATCCCACCATCCCACCATTACTCCATCCTTGGGGGGAGTTTGCAGTTTGCACTGTTTGCACTGAGCTCAGGAGCTGACCATGGCCAGAAACCCACAAACACGTCATGGCTGAACAGCGCGCCGAACCCCTCCGCCTGGGCAGCATTGCCCCCAACTTCCAGGCCCAGACGACAAAGGGTCCCATTGACTTCCACGAGTTCATTGGCGACAACTGGGTCGTGCTCTTCTCCCACCCCGAGGACTACACACCCGTCTGCACCACCGAGCTGGGCGCCTTTGCGAAGCTCGAGCCCGAGTTCACCAAGCGCGGCGTCAAGCTCATTGGCCTGTCCGCCAACACCATTGACAGCCACGAGGGCTGGATCAAAGACATCAATGAAATCTCGGGCGCCAACCTGAGCTTCCCCATCATCGGCGACAAGGAGAGGAGGGTCGCCTACCTGTACGACATGCTCGACTACCAGGACACGACCAACGTCGACTCCAAGGGCATCGCCTTCACCATCCGCTCCGTCTTCATCATCGACCCCAAGAAGACCATCCGCCTCATCCTGTCCTACCCCGCCTCCACCGGCCGCAATACCGCCGAGGTGCTCCGCGTCGTCGACTCGCTCCAGACCGGCGATAAGCACAGGGTCACCACTCCCATCAACTGGGTTCCCGGAGACGATGTCATTGTCCACCCCAGCGTCAAGAACGAGGAGGCCAAGACGCTCTTCCCCGACTTCCGCATCGTCAAGCCCTACCTCCGCTTCACACCTCTCCCCAAGGAGAAGACGAGCGCAAATGTATAAAGGGGAGGTAACCCTGATGATGGTGGTGGAAAGCCTATATGATAATAATGATACCGGTTCGTTAAGTCAGTCAGACCTTGCAAGGTTAATAGCGTGCGTGTGATATCGATCCATGGATATCAGGGGCTCCGCCAAGGAATCTAGTTGGAGGGCATGATTATGCTTCCAGAACACACAATCCCGGGCATTTTGTTCTCGGAGCAAAGGCTCGGAGGGTATCCATCCTGTAGGGCTGAAACGATGATGACCCCAAATCAAACCAATGTCCAAAAATATTGTACAGTACCATGGTTGGACCCCGCCCACAGGGAAACATGCGAGCAAGTCCGCTGATACTGCGGAAGATGTATGTACCGATACGGTCATATTTTCGCCCGTTGAATTATTATTGTTGGTGCTGGATTATTGATAACACCCCCTTTCCCCATCGGTGTGTCTTGTGCTCCGTAGTCTCTTCCAGCTGCAACGTAGCCGACATCGCTAATTAGCAGCTGTGTGTCCTTCTGTAGCTCTCTTTGGCTGCTGACAGCGGTACCTAATAATTCTTCCCCCCAGCCCCAGCGGCTGAACAGAAGACAGCCCAGTGCAAGTCCAGCCTCTCACCAGCTGTCCCGAGCCGGGCACCAATTCATCCTTGAATCCTTCCCGAACTCCCAGATTCCCGCCGCGCCGTGCCGCACGCGTCGCGTGGGCCCATTCTCATTCTCATACTCATCGTCATCCTCCTCCTCTTTCCTCTGCGCAGTTTCTCGTTTCTGCTGCTCGAAAGTTTTGCGCGCGCGTGGGGTGGCGCCTCTTCGTCTCCACCTTCTGCCCTGACCCTTTTTCCCTTACATTCTCAGGCATCGCCCTAGCGCGGCTTCCGGGGCTTAGCTCGCCCGCACCGCCCACACCTCCAGAACCAGAACCGCCAACGCTCAACCACCACCACAACCCCCTCGACCCTTTCTCCGCTGCCTTTGCCGGACCCTGACCCCCGAACGAGAGCCCTTCCTCCCCTCTATCCGCCTTGCACCCTCTCCTGTCCTCTGTCCTTCTCACGCCCGCTGGTTGTGCTGCTCTTCTCCCCCGTACGTATACTGTACCCCTCACGCGTGCCCCCAATTTTCCCTGTCATGTACGCTGTACGCTGTACGCTGTACGCTGTACCCGCCTCCCCATGGCGCACCGCCGTGCCTATGGCTTGACCAAGACATCCTGGTACCACGCATACAGTCGCACAGCAGCTGTATCTCCCTTCCCAATCTGCAAAACATGGCTTTCCACCTTGCCGACAGAAGCTTGCAAAGCCTTCTTCCCTCTGCACCTACTGACGGCCCAAAACGTTTCCCCGTTTCCCCCACCCCCGTTGAAAACCACGACATGATCCCATTTCAGCCTTCCTTTGCTCCTCTCTCCTTCTTGTTGCCACGCCCCTACTCGACTCGAGTTTCATCGCTAACATGCTCCCCTTAGGCGTCGTCGCTTATCCGTCTGTGGTCGGCTCCACCACTCCATTGAGCGACACCACCCCAGCCTTCTGGAAAAGCCCAAAGGGTTTAAGGCTCAAGCGAGTTCTGTCTGGCCACAGAAAAACCACCCAGGATCCATCCGGCGCCTCCTTTCACTCTTCCCCTACTCTTCATTCACCTACGCCATCACTATCCGTTTCATCTCGCCATTCCTTTGCGGAAACCCCTAGGAGCCCTAGGAGCCCTGAGTGCCCTACTCCTTCCCCCGGCACCAGGCCGAAACACGTGCCCATTGTTATTCCACGCTATGCTTCCGGTGTAAGACCAGATAGCCCCTGTGACTCCGCCGGACTCAGCTCTTCGAGAACCTCAACCGTTGTATCCAGCGACCGCACCAGCCTCTCCGACTTCCCACTACCCGGTCGCAAGTACCCAGGTGATTCTCCCAGCTGGAGGTCTAGGCATGTTGAAATTCTAATCCCGGACTGGATCTTGCCTCTACAGAGATTTTCCGCATCTCCCATCAAGCTTCCGGCCGAATTCCCTGGCCCTGACCCTCCACTATCCCCCCTCAAGGATCCTAGTCTGCCCACCATGTCGGGCCAGACGCCTAATACCAGCCGGACCAACACGATCGATTCCCAAACCTCGGCCCCTTCGCCCTCGCAGCTCTATTCTGACTCGTTTCGTAGCGGCTCCGGCGCGTACATTTCGAGCGTAAATAGCAGCCAAACCAGCCTTCCTCGCCATGGAGCCCAGGAAACTGCGACGGAGCGCCCACCCACAGCTTCCGGTAGGACTCCCGGTGTGGGTGCGGGCGCCACCCCGGCCCTGATGCAGACGGCTGGCCTAGGAACACCTTCAGCTTCCACGGCTGGACTTTCTGGCCTGGTCTGCAACGTACATAGAACTACGGGACGCGAACCGCGGCCCTTGGTAGGAGCTACGACCACCATTATTGGCGACAAGCTCTATGTCTTCGGAGGGAAGCGGCTATCCCGGACGCGGCCAATGCTTACCGCAGACCTGTACGAACTCGACCTTGTTCGGAGACACTGGACCAAGATAGAAGCAAAAGGCGATATCCCCCCTCCCCGGTATTTCCATAGTGTCTGTGCGCTCGGCGACACGAAGCTGGTCTGCTATGGAGGCATGTCCGCAGCCAGTCCCCAACCGGGTCAAGCGCCATCGGCAGCGCAAGGGGCGCCGGCAGATGGACCAGAGGTCGTGGTCATGTCTGATATACACATTTATGATATCCCTACACGCACGTGGATGCATGTGGCCACCGGCGAAGGCCCCCAGGGACGCTACGCGCATTGCGCCACGATATTGCCCTCGTCCGCGACATTTGTTTCGCCAAGTGCGCCGCTTGGGTCCATCAGACACAATCCTTCGTCGGCAAATCCGAACCAGGGTTCGATCGGGGTTGATCTGGATGGTGAAGGAGGCGCGGAAATGGTCGTCGTAGGCGGCCAGGATAACGCGAACCACTACATTGAGCAAATCAGCGTGTTCAATCTACGCAGCTTGAAGTGGACCGCCACCCACATGTTGGGGAGGAGCTGTGGTGCTTACCGAAGTGTGGTTGCGCCCTTGACCAACCTGGATCCCGCAAAGATTGGTAGTGGAACGCGAAATGGCAGCGACCAAGATATACGGCAACGGAATTCGCAATCCAAAGGGCAAGGGACACCCATGTTGATATATTCCAACTACAATTTCCTGGATGTCAAATTGGATCTACAGATCAGGCATCCCGATGGCACGCTTACAGAAAAGCCGATGCACGGGGAATTCTCCCCGCCAGGACTGCGCTTCCCCAATGGCGGCATCATCAACAATCACTTCGTTGTCAGCGGTACATTCCTGACCTCGCATAAGCAGGAGTACGCGTTGTGGGCCTTGGACCTACGGACCTTGACATGGGGCCGCATAGAGGCTGGAGGAAACATCTTCAGCCAGGGCAGCTGGAACAGAGGCATATTATGGAACCGCCGCAACTGCTTCGTGATCTTGGGGAACCGTAAGCGGAGTCTCGTCGACGACTACCATCACCGGCGCATCAACTTCTCGAACATCTGCATAGTGGAACTCGAAGCGTTCGGACTATACGACAACCCACGCAGGGTGACGCCCAGTTCGGGCTTCCATTCCGTTAGCGCACCCAGGCATACCGTCGGACTAGACCTCAAAGCTGGTGGACGACAAATATCGCCGGCGGCGGTCAATTTGGGGCAACTAACCTTGAGTATGCGGGAGTTTGCTGACATGGACTTCCTCGCAATAAACGGCGAGCGCATTCCCGTAAACTCCCACCTTATAGCGCGCCGTTGGGGCTCCTACTTCAATCAGTTGCTGCGTGAAAGCAGCACTCAGGAGCACTCGGACACGGCAACCCTGAGGCCACCCGGCACAGGACACCCGTCTCGCAACTCCAGCATCACAATCACTCCATCCGTACGGACGAACTACTCCGCCGCCACTACTCTCACAAACAACACCGCAGTATCGTCCGAAACCGTAACGACCGGAACCACAGCGAACACTGCCTTTAGCCCTCCCGAGCCTTCGACTCTCCCTCCCTCTCGCAGGCCTCGTACACTCTATCTCCCACACACGCACCTGACCCTCCAAGCCCTCATCCACTACCTCTACACCTCTTCTCTACCTCCTCAGAACTCACCCCTCTGCACGCCCCAGATCCTGTGCTCCCTGCTCCAACTCGCACGCCCCTACCACATCGACGGACTCCTCGAAGCCATCATCGAACGCCTGCACGTCCTGCTCGACAACCGCAACACGGCCGCCATCTTCAACGCGGCCGCCATGGCCGCAGGAGGCGGCTCCGGCGTCGCCTTCCTGGGCGTCAACGGCGTCCCCTCCAACGGCACCACAAATGGATTCCTCGACCCGACTTCCCCGTCGTCATCCAACGGAACCGCCGTCCGCTCACTCGACCCCGCTCTCCGCGCCCTCCGCATCGACACGGAGGTCGAAGGCGGCGCGACCCAGGAGGATGAAGTCAGCTCCGCTACTTCGACGTCCACGTCCGCGTCGACGTCCGAGGTGGGCGATGCGAGTCATATCGGTTCGGAGCACGAGATTTGGGCCGGTGAAATGAGCGCTGTTGTGGGGTTGCAGAAGCGCGGGTTGAGGGGGTTGATGGAGGGGAGGAGGATTCGGGAGATGGGCAGGGGGTCGTCGAGGGTGAGGGAGGAGGGTGGAGCGAATGGGGAGGGGGTGGGGTTGGGGTTGATAGGATGAAGGGATGGAGATAGGTGGTGGAGGTCAGATAGGTGGCGATGATGCATTGGTCTTTTTTGGATGCTGGGCTTGGATGGGTGGGTGGAGTTCCCTGGTTGTATATGTTTTTTATATTCCCACATCTTGGCTTTGGTAGATCTATCGGATTGATTGTGCGTGTCTGGCGACGTGGGCAAGGGGGTTGTTATATATCACTGGATTCCATTCTTGGCCGATTTTACTCTTCCTGTTCGTTTTTGCATGAGGGTGGATGGAAGGTTAGGTGGGTCCATAGGATGTTGGTTGCGAGTTAGGGGGTTTTCGCTTCTTTGATATATAGGCACTTCTTTCTCTAGGGTTTTATATATTTATTTTACCTCGAGTGATAGGTCTCCTTGGAGCGTAGTGGATAGACTTAAGCGTGAAGTTATCTACCGGGTTCCGTTGGCATGGAGGGTTCGATTACACAGTATATCTTGGATGCTCTTACACAGCACTTGGACATTTTCGGCATAGTCTGAACGGTAGATACGTAGTAGATACAAGTACAGTAGAGCTGAAAGCTACGACAGGGCCCACAATGTTGCCACCCGCTCTTCCACCCCAACTACAAAGGAAGCTTCCCATTACTTTACGCTCACTTACTCCCCTCAACATATATACTCCTTACTCTATATATTTACCCATCTAGTCCGCACAAGCATACCCCTGACTGACTTCGCCCCACCCGGCTAGATCCTCCGAAACCCCCGAAACGCCGAAACCCCCAGAGGAATGTCTTGGCATCACCCGTCCTCCGCATCCAAGCTTCGCATCTTACGTTTGCAACGGCACAACCCTCTCTGGCCAGAGGCAGTGCAAGCTTTCCTGCGCCCCGTTCATTTAGCCGGGGGAGCTGTGGACGATGATGCGGTCTCTGCGTGGTTTTCTGTCTGCCCCGCCCTCGACGCCCTCGAAGTTGACACCGGTCTCGTTGCCCTCGTTGAGCTACTAATATCATAAGCTATTCACGGAGGCCTTGGTTTGCGATTTGATTACGACGGTCTATACCTACATACTGTCAACGATCGACTTCGCCCTATTTACGCCAGGAAAGGGAGCAGTGTATCTCCACTGGCTACATCCACTCCTTAGACCTCCCCATATACAGTACCTCCGCTGGCCGCACCAGGCATAGGCATGACGCCGACCCCTCTTACCTCGCACCTCCTCCTCTCCCAATGTTCACGAATGCCTGGAACCGGCTCCGACGTCGCCGTCTGCACCGTCACCCGCTCCTCCGCATAGTGCTCCTCGTCCTGCTGGTCTGGGACAGCCTACACATCCTGCACATCTACAACAACCAACACAGAGGAGCCGCAGCGCGGGAAGCTGCGCTCCGGAAATACCGTACCCAGCGCCCTTGGGTGGGAGAAGACGATGATGTCCCCCAGACCGCGTCCGACGGAAGCTTCAACTCCGAGACACCCAAGCTCTTCATAGCCAGCCAGCACTGGAACTCCGCGAGCCTGCTGCGCGAACGATGGAACGCCGCGCTCATCTCCCTCGTGAACACGCTCGGCCCCGAAAACGTCTTCGTCTCCATCTACGAGAGCGGCAGCTACGACGACACGAAAGCCGCGCTGCGCGACCTCGACGCCTCACTCGAAGGGTTGGGCGTGCGTCGGAGCATCGTGCTCGAGGAGCGCAGCCACAAGGACGAGATTGCCGATCCGCCGGCCAAGGAGGAGGAGAGGCCGCGCGAGGAGGGCTGGGTGCGGATTCCGCAGGGGAGGATCGGCGAGGGGGAGTGGGGGAGGAGGAGGATTCCGTTTCTCGCGGAGTTGCGGAATCGAGGGCTAGAGCCGTTGGAGAGGGAGTGGGAAGCCGGCAGGAGGTGGGGGAGGGTGCTGTTTTTGAACGATGTGGTGTTTACTGTATGTTTGCTCCTGCCCAATCCATCAGTTTCCTACACTGCTACCCCTTAAAGCTGTTACTAATCCGCTCTTAGCCGTCCGACGTCCTCACCCTCCTCGACACAAACAGCGGCCACTACGCCGCCGCCTGCGCCCTCGACTTCGCCCGCCCACCCTACTACTACGACACCTTCGCCCTGCGCGACGCCGCGGGCCACGAAGCCGTCTCGCAGCTCTGGCCCTATTTCCGCTCCTCCACGTCCCGCCGCGCCGTCGAGCGCTTCGACGCCGTCCCCGTGGCTAGCTGCTGGAACGGCATGGTGGCCATGGACGCGGCGCCGTTCGTGGTAGCAGCTCAGGCCGTGCCCAAGGCGACGACCCCCCTCCGCTTCCGCGCCATCCCGGACTCCCTCGCCGCCCACCACCTCGAAGCCAGCGAATGCTGCCTCATCCACGCGGACAACCCGCTCTCCTCGCAGCGCGGCGTCTGGCTGAACCCGAACGTGCGCGTCGCGTACAACGGGTCCGCGTACGAAGAGTCGAACCGGCAGGAGAGCGTTGTGCTTGGCCCCGCGAGGATTTGGGCGCGGTTGTGGTTTAATCGGCTTGTGCGGTGGGGGACGTGGGCGGCGGGGAAGGAAGGGGTTGTGAGGTGGAGGATGAGGAGGTGGATGAGAGAGGGGGATGGGAAAGGGAAGAGGGAGGAGAGAGGGGAGTTTTGTCTTATTAACGAGATGCAGATTTTGCATGAGAAGGGGTGGAGGCATGTTTGATTGAGGGTTTACCTTTTGAATAAAAACGGGAGACGGGGATGTTGAAGGGGAAGATGGACGTGGCGAGACGGATCTTCTTTTCATATGTAGATGTATATCCTGGACCTAGGGCTTGCAGATGTGTACATTTGGCGAACAACGGGTTCCTTGGATATCGCTCAGAACGAAATAACCACAGTAAGAAAATCGGAAAGGAATAACAAAACACAGACATATCACGTCAACTTGTCTTTTCTTTTATCTGCGCGTTTCGTCTGCAAACTTAGCGGTGTTATCTCTCTACTGGCTATCTTCCTGCCGTACGGTCATCCTGTTTGGATATAGAACAGTGGATGTTAAGGTGAATACGGAATCTAACATTGATTTCGGACCTAGAGAGCGTGAGTAAAGACGCAGGAACAGTTATTAATACATTGTGCTACATAAGAGTTTCTCTGTTGTACGCATTTTGATACGTAACATAATCCTGCAGGACCTTAGGAGCATAGAGCATAAGTGAAGGCGCAGACAGTAATGTATCGTGCAGAATAGAACATCCGTTTACATGTCTTGTACTTGTAAATCTTAGCGCTAGTATGTTCCTCTTGGTCTCGGTACCGTTTTATTTTGGCGTAGTTGCAAGCTATAAGATTTATATAGGGTAAGAGGGAAAAAAAAAAAGGTAGATAAGTGAGTTAGTGATGCTGTGAGAGCGATAGACCGTGAGCAAAGCAGAACATATTTTAGACTTTTCTTTTATACGGAGTTTCTCTTCTTAGAAGCAATTTGTCCGTAACGTAAGGGTGCCCTAGAAGGTCCAACAGGTGTCTAACACCAGCTGACACCGGGTTGGAGAGGGGCGGGGGGACAGTCCTCGAAGCTGGAGCCTGCGCACCATCAGAACCAGAGTCAGCTGCAGATGAAATGAGGATGGTCCGCTGGGGAGGGCGCGTACCTTGAGCCATGAGCACAGGGCTGTGCCTCTATACTAAATACGAGAAACTGACGAAAGCTAATGAACGAACGCAATCGATTGCGTTAGATGCCCATACCAATGAGGTTGACCAATAACAAGCTTCTCCGCAAAGAAATTGACAACGCTCTTCGCAAACTTTTCGTCCTCCTCACTCGCATGCTTATGTGCTTTATCGATTTCGGCAATCACGTCGATGTTATCCGCATAATCGCGTAGTACAGATAGGAAAAAAGCAATATTGATCAAAAGAAAAGAGCCATGTAGGTTCTTGTGCTGATCACCCATCTCGTTTCGATCCTCTGCAATCGTCCACCACGTGAGTAAAGAATCGAACGACGTTATATATGTCCCACTCAATTGAGGTAAGGATTTGTTCGTGATGTGCTCATACTCTACGCTCCAAACAGGCTGTCGCATTACGCCACGAGCGAGAAGTGGTGTCGGTGCTGCCAGATCAGCTACAGGGCACGGGAATGCGAGAGAGATCCGAGAATTGGGGAAGGCTATGCCTTCCTGTGTGAGGACGCCGCCAATGTACGCAACTACAACCTTTCTTTGCGATGGGGTAGATCCAGGGTATATTGTCACGCTCATGTTTGTGGCCTTCAAAATGCGCTCAGCTGCTTTCAGATTCTGGAGACAGAGTTTCGCGGCGCGCCACGCTACGAGCTCGCCGGTTAGGGGAAGGCAGTTCGATGCTTGCAGGGAATAGACGCGGAGGTCGAGTGTATCGGACGTTCTTTTCGCTGACTCGATCCGTGAGGCTCGATTCATGTCAAGGACCCCAGTTGAGTAGCAGCGCTTGTCCAAGAATATTTTCTGATCGGGGCTGAACTTTGCTTCGCGCTGCTCAACTTTGATCATCGACCTTGCAAAGGCAGCCACGAGGCAAATAAGGAGTTCCGATGTAGCCAGCCACCACCTAGAGGACCGAAGGCCAAGGTAATGGCAGACGAAAGAGAGGGTGAGCCAGATTGAAATGATCCACGTAAGCGCCATTCGGCTCCGTGGCATCTCTCGCAACCACACTGCTTCAAAGTCGAGGGGCGCGTCCGTGGGCCCGCTACGAAGCAGTCGAGTACCCGATGTGTCCAGGCTATCAGTATTCTTGACCGCAACCATGAGACCGTTGATCCAATCGGCTTTAGGACGTGGTTGTCTGACGCTCATTCTAGCCGTCTGCTGCGACGAGTAGATAAGCCACGCGGAGGCCGAAACTCCGCCCACCATGCCAACATAACCGACGATTACCAGAATCCATCCAACAGAAATAACTCCTTCTGCCGTAAGGCAGATGATCTGGACAGCTATCATGGACAGTAGAGACAGTAAAGCGATGAAAAAGGACCAGAATTTGGGCGGCGATGGCGCCGCGCTGAACTCGGAGAGGCCGTCAAAAGTGCAGAGAAATGATACTTTCGGTGGCGCCGGGAAAACCAAAGGGAATCCGTGACTGCCTTTCCCCGTGAGCTCACCAGCAGTGTCTGTGGAGCTACTCTTGCCTTTCGAAAAAGGATGGACAAAGAATCTAGAGAACGACGAACGTCCCAACCCATAGTGAACACTAGAAGTTGACGTACTCAAACAAGTGAAGAATGGATCAAGTGTAGAATCCCTTGGAATATCTAGTGCTTCGGAGATTATGCAGAACGTGCCGTCCGTCGCCTTATCGTCCAGCCCTTGGGCCCTGATCCGGAAGCACCAGGTGATATTTGCGGCGTCTGGAGGGCAGCCCTTAGCCTCTTTTTCTAACTGGTATGCTTTGCAAGCGCGCAATTGCTGTAGGCATTCGATTATGGCCCTTTCAGACTGTCCCTGTAGAAGCGTTGCTGAGAAGGCCTGGCTAGTTGGATTAGGGACCACCGACCGACTAACAGATTCGTCGACTACCTCGGCGTGTATGCTCCCGCAGTTCACGCGGGTAATCTCTAAAGCTGGTGCGCATCGAGCCTCGTGTTCGTAACCCAGATATGACCGAAGTGCGTGACCACCGCAGAGTCGGATCATGCTGATGAGTACACTGATCAAACCAAGCGGGGCAAATGCCAAACTGAGAATACTATGAGCACCTCGCATTTCTCGAAGAAGCTGCTTTGTGTTTCGGTCGCCAACAAGTAGGATAAGTGGGCCGACGCCAGATAGAGCTTCAGCCCAAGCATCCACGCCGGTGTCCACTGCCCCAAATCCGTTGCCGATGGGAAGTGAATAGACCCCGGAAATGTTTGTTATTGAAAACAGGATTCCAAGTATAGCCGGCAAGCCGTTGCTACGGTTCTGAAATACCATCTTTGTGGCCACTGATTGAAAATTACGACAAAGATTCATGTGGCAGTGAAGACGTAGAGATGAATTTACCGTCTGTCAACCTCGCTGCTGTCGTCCAAGACCGAAGCTAAAATATACTTCACTCGTTCGGTCTTCTCCGTGCCTTCTGTCGTGTGCGGGGACTGTGGGGCGGCTATGGCAGCTGGAGGGCTGGTTCAAAAGCATCATTATTGGCTTCTCGCTTCACTAATTCGCATATTCTGATGTATTAAGGGCTAGAACTGGTTGCGCGGGTGGTGACTTCGCTCTCTAGCACACTGTTTGGTCAAATGCAACCTATGGCTCCGCTGCCCCCGTGCCACTGTGGATCTCCCCTCACATTTGCTAGTCGGATTCATCTCGAAAAAGCTGGCTTCGACCAATATTCGGCGATCTCTGGAGTTAGACTAGTATCTTGGGGGCATTGTTACAGGCTTTTCATATGCGGAGAGTCCTTCCTAGATTAGATAGTGTGCAAGGCATCTGCTGCCCCGCGAGCCTTAGGTTCTTGTTTTCACATGTAGCTGCTATTCCGCCAGTATACTGGAGGATGCGCCGTGTCACTGAGCTAGATTCCAGATTTGTGCATCTAAAGTACCCCGCACAGTGCTTCCTTTAGACGCCTTACGGGCCTTCTGTGTAGTTTTTATCCAATCATTCTGTAAGTCGCCAAATGCATATGACTGGAGCAAGTCAGCGGCGGTACGTCGGCCATGAACTTGAGGCGCAGTTGATCAGAAAAGTCTACGATTGGTTGTTGAAGTGCAGAAAGAGACCGCATCCTTCCATCAAACTCTTTTGTAATACTGTCCGGCTCTTCATAGCACTAAAATTTTGCGTCTGTCGCCCTTTCAATTCTAGATGCTCTTGTAGATTAACGAAGCGGGAAACATGTCCGAGATATCCTTCCGCAAGCAGCCCCGTAAGCCTGCGTTCGTCCTAGGTGTTGTTTCGTTCTCTCGTTCCGGCAGAGGCATGACGTGTTTGAGGATCTGTATCGCTTCTCCGCGATTTAGTTCTTCGTGATCCGCGATCTTTTCTTGCTCAAGATACAAATCAAGAAGCACGAGATAAAACTCGCCACTTATCGTCCTCGCTAGTTTACACTTCACTGTTCTTTCAATGTCATCTTAAGCTCACAAGCATCAAACCATTCTCGCTCAACCCTCTCTCCGCACACATCCAAGTTCGCAACCCGCGCAGTCGCAGGGCTCTCTATGTGGTGACCCTCCTCCCGCCCATGTTGCCTAAGGGAAAAGTTGGGATGCGGACCAGCAGCAACCCCTGCTTCTGAAACCTGGTGCCGAAAATGGTCTTCTCCCACTCTGGTGACATAATGGTGTTGTCCCGTCTCGAGGACGGAAAACCACACATCTTTATCACTCATGAATCCCCAGACTGCCAACCAAAAAGAAGTCCGAGATTTGCACTATATGCACAACAGGATTAAGTCGCACGTTGCCAATGATTGGTCGCGAAGCGGTGCTTACGATCCTTCGTAAGCGCGCAGCCAGGCGCGAGAGCGACGAGGCTGTTTCAAGAGGCGGTGCAGCCTGCACATTGTCCCCTGCTTCCACTGGCACCTGTTGGCATCGATATCTTTCGAGTGAAAAAAAATGCTCCTGTATTTACTGCTGCAGTGACAGGAGGCTGTGTTCATGGTGCCCAACATGCTTACAACGAGGGCTGGATCAAAACGCGATGCTGTCCATGATAGAGAACCAGTCGTGGGACCAGCTACCTGGGTAGCCTCAAAACATAGTATGCATCTATGGGCCTGCAGGGCTAGTAGGCGCGGATATGCAGGCAGTCACATTTCTAACCCCGCCACAGCACGGCGCTCCGCAGCACAGCCGTTCTTCCCGTCGAATGGATCCTTCGTCAACACTTACTTCGCCTGCGTTGGTAGGAACGGGGGATGGGCAGGGTGAGGCACAGGTTTTATATCGTCCAGCCTCGCTGCACGGGGCGTGTCAGGCTGAAAAGCATGACCAGGGCGATACCCCGTAGGATCTACGCCTGGCAAGGCGTAGGCGGCGCAGATGGCACTGTTAAGCGTGTTGTACGGCGCAGCAAAATGGGGCGTGCGTGAAAGAGAGAGTATAAAAGCGACGGACGTCCAGGTCTGAAGCTCGTGCGTTTTTCGAAAGCTTGTTGTTGGTGTTGTTTCTTCAACGGACCCGCGTCGTAAGGTTTGACCATCGTGAAAATCCAGACAAAACCCAGCATTCCTTGAGATACCCTCACTTCAACAACCTTACACACTCCCAAACGACCACAATCACCGCAAAATGCCACCAGCATCCGTCTCTCTCTCAAAACGGGCGCAAGCCACTCTCGAAACCTTGCGGAAGCGCGACTACTACTATGATGGCCCCAACCGCCCCGTCATCATTTTCGTCGTAATTGTCATTGTTATATTAAAGCTAGCCTTTTTCTTCGCGCTCTACATACGGTGTCAGCGGCGACGCGAGCGCAAAAGCGAGCAAGCTCGACAGATCATGGCGCAGCGGCGGGCAGAGATGAGAGGAGATGTGGGGGGAGGATATACGAGACCGAGAAGGGAAGATCCATTGAGGTGGGCTGACTACGACGCCTCGAGATATCGGGCAGACGCTGGGAGACAGGATAGAGCGCAGGGTCCCGATATGCAAAGGCACGGCAGAGATGTAGATGCAGAGATCGTTGCAGCACCGCCACCCTATGATCATACGGAATTGCCTGCGCAGGAGCAGAAGAAAGACCAAATTCAGAAGCCGGACCCTGCGAAGGTGGACGAGAGAGGAGCGGTGTGAGCGGGAAGTTTTTGGAGAGGCCAAAGAAAACAACAGTGGAAGTGTCACTCGAACTGGCTTGCAATGAGATTATTCCATGTTACTGATACATTTTCGGTGGAGCAAAACGGAGTCCTACGGAATTATTGTCACTCAATGAACCTATTTGCGTTGGAGGGAGGAGACCAGCCGCCCATGAAGAAGGGCGGCTCTGTGAACGGCGCCGAGCGGCGAGTCGAGATACCCAACACGGTGGAGGAAGAAGTACAATTAATATAATCTCGACAAGACAATATGCTTAGCAATGTGCCTGCATTGTAGCTCACATCGTTCGTGGAGTTCAATATTTAATTTCAACTTTCAAATCTCCTTTTAACATAGCGTTGTTTCTTCGAAAGATGACTATGCCAGGAAAAACATTGATAGACAATGATATACTTCAAACAAGATGCATTCGATATATCTTAACTCCCTTGTTCTTGTGTATAAAAATCTTCAGCCATGTGTAAATGAGGGAATGTAGGTGTTAACAGCTCCAGCGTTCATCGCCAAGGCACCCGGTGCAGATTGAGCACACATATCATCACATCAAGATAGGTTCAGCAAATGTAGCATTTTTAACATGTATCATTACGCCTCATGAATTTCTACAACATGATGTTCCATCCCTGCATTCTGCTCCCTATTACCCTCTCCGTGTCTACTTCGTCCCCGACCTCTCGCCTCCTCCTTCAACTTTCTCAACCTCCCTCGCGGTCGCAACATTCTTTCCATCCATCCCAATCTCTGTGCTCGTCTGCGCCCTCGCCTCCCGATCCTCCGCTACATGCTTGACCAACTCGGTCACGCCGAACAAATCGTCCATGCGCTCGAGCGACAGACCTTTTGTTTCGGGAATGAGGAACCAGACGAAGAAGAACATGGAGAAGCAGAAGCAGGCGTAGATGAGGAAACATCTACACAGAAAGCATCGTTAGCAATTCGTCATTTGCCAGAAACGGGGAGGAAACAATGGCACATACCCATATCCGTAAGCGCCCACCGTAGCAAGCATGTTCGGCGTCGCCCGCGCAACCACGAAATTGAACAACCACTGCGTCGCCGCCGCAATGGCTACATTCAGACTCCTGAGCCTCGCCGTCGGAATCTCCGACACGTAGATCCAACACACGGGGCCCCAACCCCACTGGAAGAACCCTGCAAAGAGGAAGATGCAAATCAGTGCCATGTATCCTGCGCCCGGCAGAGGTTCATTTGGCTTTGGTGGTGAAATGCGGACATAGAGGCCGATGTACAACATAGCGGAACCCTGCGCGATTGACGTCCAGAGTAGTGAGCGACGACGACCGAGAGAGTCGGCGGCGAAGACCAAGAAAGCAGCGCAAGTAACCATCTTCACGACACCATAGATACCCGTGGCAAACAGCTTATTCGTATTTCCCTTGATGCCCAGGGCCTCGAAGATTTGCGGTGCGTAGTAGTTGATGGCATTCGTCCCCGTCATTTGCTGGCATATCATGAGCCCGATGGAAATCAGTATACGCTTGCGGTTTCCGGGGATGGTGAACATTTCCCTCAGGAGGTCCTTCGTCGTCGAGCCCCCGATGAGCATGCGCTCGTGCTCGAGTTGCTCGGAGATATCACGCAGCTCGGCTTGCACATATTCGTGCGTAGCTGGCAGGTGACGCACACGGCAGAGCGCTTTCGTAGCATCTTCCCACCTGTCGACCTTGGCGAGGAAACGAGGCGATTCGTTGTTGAGGAGCATGCAGGAGACGAGGAGGATGGCCGGGAGGGCTTGCAAGGCGAGAGGAACAATGTACACGGCATCGCCGTGGATGTGCAGGATGGAGCCGTAATTGACCCAGAAGGCTAACATCGTTCCCGTGGCGATGAAGAGTTGGTAGATTCCTGTTAATCCACCACGGATGGCGCGAGGGGCGTTTTCGGAGATGTAGAGTGGGACGACCATGGACGCGCCGCCGACGCCGACACCGGCTACAAAGCTGGATACGAGGGTGAGTGGGTGGTGGTGAAGGGCGTGGGGGGAAGGATACATACCGGCCAACGTACATGGAAGCAAGGCTTCCCGAACTAGCAGACTGAATGATACATCCGATGATAGTGACCAAACCATTGAATATCAAACTCGTCTTTCGACCCCACCGATCCGCGATCCAGGAAGCAACAAAGCACCCGAGGAAGCATCCCGCCTGCAAGGTCGAGGCAATGTTAGCAGAAAGATCATATTTCTGAAATTTGTCCAACTTCGACAATCCGTATTTCCTACCCACAGAACGTCAGCTCAACAAGACTTCATTTTAGTACAGGGGGAAAAAAGCGAGACGTACCGCTCAAATGCAGGCAGAGTCAGGACTCCGCCAATGGTCCCGATATCGAAGCCGAACAGCATACCACCAAAACATGCGGAGCATGCGAGTGCGTATGTCCGCCAGCCATAGATTTCCGGGGGATCTTTCCTTGCGGCCTCGTTCTTGACAATCTTGTAGACGATCCTGGCTGCTAGGCCTATCTTTCCAGATGGCGTTGGTTCCGCCATGCTGGCTGGTGGGTATTGACCGTGGTGGATTGAGACGTTCTAGGTGTTGCTGTTATATTTTCAGAGAGCTATGGTGTTGTCAGTTTGGAGTTGGGCCCGAAGAAGAAAGGAATCGATGTACTCCACGACGGTGATCTGATCCCATATAGATAATTCTCAACGAGATAATGATGCACCGGAATCCCAAGATAACACAAGAACATTGCACAACTCAACACACCACCAAGAAAACGTGAATCACCTTACCTATCTCTTCCAATGGCCACTCTGTGCAACACAACACTCCAGACCGCAACCCTCGATCCGGGATCCCATCTCTTCTATCTATATAGATAAATCCGCTCGCCATCCTGGCCCAAGCTTCCCTCCGCATCGCTTCCCTTCACCCCAGCAGCACACAGAACTCTAAACCCCGAATCCGGGTCGACAACCATCATGATCACCCCCAATCCCCATGCCCAGCACGTTTCTTCCGTCGAATCACCTGCAGTCCCCCATCCCACCGTCCCGAGCCCCCTTCTTCCAGAATGCTGATATAAACCCTCCCATCAGCAGACCCTGCGCGTTAATTAGTGGAAAATGTACCCTCCCCGGTCTCCGTCCGCCAAGCCCCCATAATCTCATAATTCCTCCATCCACTGCGTTGCGCTCGTGGCGCGGCGCGGATCAAAGTCATCAAGATCCATTCTGGGGGTGGAGGTGCCGGGCCGTTATGTGAGACTGAAGTTGGGGTAAAACGTGCGGCCACCATGCCGTTGTGAGGATGGTGGGGGAGCGAAACGTGTTGCTCCGGTGGATTGTGTGAGGGACCACATGGCGAGCGAGCAATGCACACCTCGGGTGATTGCATTTTATCCGTGAATTGCAGAGCTCCACTGCTCCGAGGATCCAGGCCAGACGCGTGCTGTGCGGTAATAAGGAAAGGTGGATAGCTATGCAGGTGCTTGTGGAGCTTGCGAAGGAGCAGAAGCTATACATGTAGAACGTCTGTGGAGGGTGGTGGGAGGATGCCAAACCGAGCATTCACGCAGACTCGCAATTCCTCCCCGAGCGAAACCTTGAGCTCATATCATCTCAGCTCACAGGGACAATGACGGCCGCCGCAGCAAACGCGAATCGAGCCTTCCCCCCGCATCCGTTCTCCTCCAACCCCCTCCGTACGCGAGACGATGTAGTCGCTGCCGTAGCTTCATTGCTTGATCCCCTCGCCGCGGGCGACTCTCCCCAACATGCCCTCACAAAAGTTGGAAGCTCTGGCACCCGTTTCGATGAGACTGCCGCACAAGTAGAAGGCTATGCGCGACCGTTATGGGGTCTAGCTCCCCTGCTCGCAGGAGGAAGCAAATATGCTGGGACCGACCGATATGTGCAAGGCCTGGTAGCTGGTACCGACCCCGAGAGCGACGAGTTTTGGGGGTACATGGAAGATCAGGATCAGAGGATGGTGGAGGCATGTCCAATTGGGTATACACTGGCCATCGCCCATAAGGACTTTTGGGATCCGTTGAGTGAGAAGCAGAAGAAGAATATCGAGACATGGCTTGGAAGTATGAATGATAAGGATATGCCGAACACGAATTGGTACAGTACCGCTCCTTTTATTCCATTGCGATCCCGTTTTGGACGAATATTGAGTTCTTGCTTGTAGGCTTTGGTTCCGCGTGTTTGCGAACCTGGGGCTCGCGAAGAACGGAGCGAAATGGTCCAAGGAGAGACTCGAGGCGGATATCAAGCAATTGAATACTTTTTACCGCGGCGATGGCTGGTCCAACGACGGGCCAGAAGGATACCGTCAAATGGACTACTACTCCGGCTCCTTCGCCATCCAATATCTCCAGCTGCTGTACGCCAAACTCGCAGCGGAGACCGACCCGGAGCAAGCAGAAGAGTACAAAGAGCGAGCGCGAAAGTACGCCCAGGACTTCGTTCACTACTTCGATCCCGAAGGCCGAGCCATCACCTTCGGCCGCTCACTGACCTATCGCTGGGCCATGGTCGCGTTCTGGGGCTCCGTAGCCTTCGCCGACGTCGAACTCCCCGCTCCGCTGACCTGGGGCGCAGTCCGGGGAATCTGGCTGCGGAACCTGCGCTGGTGGACTACGCAGAAGGACATCTTCCAGCCGAACGGCATGCTCAGCATCGGCTACTCGTACCCCAACTATTACCTGGCAGAAAACTACAACTCGCCAGGCTCGCCGTACTGGTGCATGTTGGCATTTGCTCCTCTCGCGGTGCCGGCGAGCCATCCATTCTGGAGTGCGAAGGAGGAACCTCATCCCTTTGCAGGACAGCGAATCATCAGGCCGTTGCCCCATCCTCGACATATCGTGATTCAGAGCGGCGGCCACACGTTCCTCCTATCGAGCGGCCAGTCGTGCCACTACCCGCTGAAAGCCACCCAAGCAAAGTACGGCAAATTCGCATACAGCTCCGCCTTCGCGTACTCCGTCTCCACGGGCTCCTACACGCTGGAGCAGTACGTACCGGAATCTGCTCTCGCGCTGTCCGACGATGGAGGCGAGATCTGGAAGATGCGGCGCGCGCACAACGGCGACTCGGAGATCGAGAACCATGATGGCGTCCCCGTGCTGGTGTCCAGCATGAAGCCGTGGCATGATGTGGATGTGCTGACATACCTCATCCCTCCCGCGGAGGAGACTCCGAATTGGCACCTCAGGATCCACCGCGTCCGGACGGGCAGATATCTGCAGACGGCGGAGGGCGCCTTTGCCGTGTATGGATGCAAAGAAGCCGATGGACGCATCTTGGAGGGATTGAACGAGTCGATTTCCGAAGGCGGCACTGCGGACCACAATAGTGCATTTGTGGCCTCCAGGTCTGGAGCTGTGGG
Organism: Westerdykella sp. P71; assembly: GCA_019022765.1. Taxonomy (NCBI): domain Eukaryota; kingdom Fungi; phylum Ascomycota; class Dothideomycetes; order Pleosporales; family Sporormiaceae; genus Westerdykella; species Westerdykella sp. P71. The sequence continues at coordinate 22,333 of JAFHBW010000150.1, read as the reverse complement.
GATTGCAGAGCTGTATCTTGGGAAGAGACCCGGAAGCGTGCTTCTTGCGGATGCCAACTCCAACTTGGTGGAAGCCAGGTCTGTTCTCCCGACGATCCACGCGGATCTCAAGGCTGGGGAGACGAAATGGTTCGCCACGGCCGTATACGCACTTCCGTCGAGTGTGGAACGCTGGAAAGGGCAGTGGCGAGCCGGATGGGAGAAGAGGCCTGTACTGCCCCAGTGGGTGCAGGACAAGATCTCCGGGCGATGGGATTGAGGAGATGCAGAAGACCAAGCCATAGAAACTGTCCATAGAAAATCAATGCAGGTAACGAATGAGAACATACCCAAGGTAAAGATAAAACCAGACTTGATATTGCATATTCCCTTTCACGTTACCCATGTATCGCTTCCGAACCAAACACTCCATTCATGACGTTCCAAAGCAAACCCAAAAGCACGCTCGCACACGCACTTCAAAAGGAAAAAGATCCATACCTACGCCCAAACCAGACTCGCTCGCTCGCTCGTGTCTCATGTATCATGCATCATGCGAGCACTCCGCTCAATCATCCTTCAACGGGTTCTCGTCGGCCTCCAAAATCCCCTTGCGCACCAGCTCCTCCGGCGGCGGCCGGCTCTGCAGATTCTTCTCCAAGCTGTCGGCGCGCATGTGGCGTTCGAGTTCTTTCTGGTGGCCCTGGAGGGCGGGTGCAGCGTTCGAGTCGGGGAGGATGTTGCCTGCAAGATGTGGCGTGAGCTATGCATGCTGGAGAGGAATTGGAGGGGAGCTAGGAAGGCTTACGCTCAACCAAGGTCTCGCGGTCGGGACGCTGGGCAAGGCCTTTCTTCAAGTTGTCAGTGGCGCGTTGGCGTTCGAGTTCGAGGGCCTTGGCCTGGAGGGAGCTGGGAGCGGAGCTCGTTAGTGAATGTTTACATGTGAGGTTAGGGGGCCATAGGAGGATAGGGGACGACGTACGGTGCCGTGTTCGTATCGAGCAAAATATGCCTGTTCTTCAAGTCTTGAACATCAGGTCTATGCTGTAAGTGCTTCTCCAAGCTGTTTCTGCGCTCGACTGCCTGGCGGACGGGGGAGATGGGGGTCTCGTCGACGCTGACGGGTTCGGTGGCCATGATGGAGCAAGTGTGTGTGCAGGTGAAGTTGTGGAATTCAAGAATGCGAGTTGCTTCCAATCTGCCCTGTAGGTTGGGCTTGTTTGCTCTGTGAGGAGTGGAAGTCAGGCAAGGCCATCACGAGGGTAACAAAGCAGTTGTCTCGGGACCCCTGCACTTGCCCTGCGGCATTAACCCCGAGGAGTTGCGGGGTGACGCGGTGAACGGGCCATAGCTTCAGCCAACCAACGCATGACAGTGGCGAGGTACGAGAGTAAACATTCGCGTATTAGGACCGGATGTAGTAAACAGTCAATAAGGACCCGTATTCCTGCTATGAGCTGGACAACTAACCTTCCGAGGGCTCACAAATCGTTAAACATCACCCAGGCAACTCGCTTGGAGCAAAACACTATGACGTCAGCGCCATCCCATCTCAACCTTCCTGAGACGAAAGCAACAAAACAACAAAACAAGGCTCACTACACTGAAACACCCTCCTCGTCCAATAACCTCACTGGTCTAGGGGAAGGCCTAACCACCTTCCCATTCTCCAATGTAAAAGCCGTCAAGTGATGCTTGGAGACCTTCTCCTTGCACAAACATTTACAATCCTGCCTATGACCCCTCATCAGCACCAAGATACAGCGTGTCTTTGGTGCAGAATCGCATCTCCATGCTTTACCTAAAAGTAGTCCGAATCTTGGTTTTCATTGTCCTCGTCCTCGTACCCTTGAGAACCGTCGTGACCGGCGAACCGAAGAATTTAATCTTGGCGGGAGGCGTTGTCGGAGAAGAGAGGCGAGAAGGGGTGCTTGTGACCTTGGGTTTTAGAATGGGAGGACGCTACCCTCCCTTGGTTGGAATTGGGGATGTGGTCGGTACAGGCGTGCTCTCAACCGCTGGAAAGCTCTCGACGGAAACGGGCGCCACCCAAGCGTCTGCGCAGGCTGTCTCCGTCCTCGTGAGTGTTCCCGGCACTGTAGTTACCGTCCGGCAAGGCTGCGAGGATTCTATCAGTTCTATAGGACTCTCTAAATCCACGAAGTGGTGAATGGGGACGGATCAGGTGGACAGGAGTAGCAACAGAGAACTTACAATCCCCAAGCCCAAGGTCCTTGTCTTCAAGGCACAATCCCCACAGCTGGTGTACACAGTACTCGTCGTCGTATACGAGGAGAACGTGCAGTCTGTCTCGAATGACGGCGCTCTGAGGAGAGTAAGGGTGCAGGTTGGTGCGGGCGCTACATAGGAGGGGGTGGTCGTCGGAGCTGTTGACGTCGGGGATGGCGTGGAAGCAGGTATAGTAGTCGTCGTGCTGAGGGTAATCGTGGTGGCTAGGCTGGCTGGAGACGCCGTACTGTGACTATTAGATTTGCATGCGATAGGGAGGGAGAAGAGGTAGAAACATACACAGGGGCAATCCCCAATGCCAGTATGCCCAGGAAGCTCTCAAACCTCATCTCGCCAAATTCGTATATCGATACTCGAATCCCCAAAGCAATACTTGTACCGAGTCTTATTTCAATACCAATCCGTAGGGATGCCGTTTGTGTCACCAACTTGCGTGGCCACCCACCCAATTCGATCCCAATGACATGGTTTCCACCAGGCGCTGGAATGCTCCTCCTTCATCTCCGCACGCTGGAATCCGATTCCAGCAACCACGTAGGCCGCCGCGTGAGGCGTGGGTAGGTCATAGTTTCCCAAAGGAGCATCGCGAGGAAGGCGAGGCTCCAGGGATCATGCTTGGTCCTGCGACTCTTACTTCAACGTCCACCTACCTACACCCTAGATATCAAACGGCCTACCTAAGGAATACGAATGTGTGCGGCACCGTAGGTTCCTAACCCAAATGACATTGAATAGCCCCAAGCCTTCGTCACAGATAATGAATTTGTACATAGGGTCGTGAATTACCTTTCAATCCTAGCCAGGAGTCCCACCAAGGAGCGTGTTATCCAGCGACAACAACATAAAGGAAAAACAGAGAGGTATCACGTATCACGTTCCCACCAAAAGACCCTACAAAAAACGCCAGGATTAGCATCCAAGGTGCTTCCCAAGAGAAGACTTATTCCAAGCCTTTCCCCTTTCCCTCTTCCCTCAAGTCCTCCCAGTTATCCCCTTTCGTTACCCCTAATACACACCCAACCCCTTCTTCTCCCCGCCCATCCCCGCCTCCTGCTCCCCATAATAATCCGCATTCGTCTTATACACCTGCTGCTGCTGCTGCTGCCCCCAATAACCCCCCTGATACGGATTCTCCATCCGCGGCATCGGGGGCTGCGGCTGCGGTGGGGGCGGGGGCATAGGCCCATCACCCCCCAAATCCCTCCACGCCCTTGTCCGCGGAGTCGTCGGGCTCTTCAAGCCTCCCGCCGTCCCAGGCGTCCGGGGCAATTGCTGCAGCTCCCACATGTGCTGCCACTGCTCCTCGGGGGACATTTCGTTCGCGGGGGAGGCGTCGAGGGCGTATTTCTCCTTCTCGGCGCGTTTTTCGGCGGCGCGGGCTTTGTGGGCTAGGCGCGCGGAGGCGGAGGGGTAGAGGGAGATGAGGGTGAGGATGAGGAAGAGGGCGTAGATGATGCTGTGGGGTTGGGTTAGTGGGTTGTTCGGGAGCGACAGGGTTGCAGGAGGGACGTACAGCATGACGACGCTCACTGCGAAGGCGCTCTTCGCCTGCATGCAATATGCGCGGATCGTCTTGTCTTGCATGATGTTGCAGCTCTTGGTGATGAACCACGGGGGTCCGTTGTTGATGCGCTTGGGATCGATGGTGTCGGGGGCGGTTTGGATGTGAATGGAGACGGCCCAGAGGGCGAGGAGGACGATGTGGAGGGGGAGGCTGAGGATGGGGTAGAAGATGTGCATGAGGAAGAGGGTGCATTTGACGAGGTAGAAGAACATGCAGAGCACGCCGATGACGAGGTTGTACTGGGTGTTGCTGGGGAAGGTTAGCGATTGCATATCAGGCTGACTTTGACAGTGATGAGATGGGAGCCAGTTCGTCACCGTCATCTATGATCTCCATATCTCTTCGTCCCTTACACCGCTCTCGAAAAGATAAAAATCACTTACAAACTACTCCACACCAGGGGGATCTTGACCGGCCGATAATTCGCATACGCATACAGCACGGTCTTGGGGTCGCTATTGAACCCCAACTTCCCGCCCTCGGTCCACAAGATCGTCCTGTAGAGATTCGGCGATGCGATTCCGAATAGTGCCAGATTCGCTACCGTGAAGGGGAGTTCGAGTAATATGAGAGCCCAGAGGACGTTGTGGAAGCGCCATTTGCGCGGGATGAAGCAGCCCCACGGCATCTTGGGCGGGGGCTGAGAGGTTGTGGTGGGAACACGAAGTGTGAGTGTCGAGTAAACCCGATTTTATGGGCGAGTTGCAGTGGATGCGATGCGATAGTCGATGAGGAGTGGGAACTTTCTTCGATGACAATCGTCCGGTGGTCGTCCAGATGGAAGCACTTCGGCGCTCAGCTGCAGTCCCGAAGATAAGTGGACTTTGTCGCAAAGTATATCGGTCCTCTATGTCGGGTAAAACTCCAACTCTTCTCGCGCCCTTGAAAAAGACAATCCTTCAGAATCTCTTAACAGCAAAGCAAACCAGCTCTGCCTCAATCAAAACAAAAAGCCGCATCTCACAGCGAAAGCCGATAAACTCCAAATCCTCCTCTGCACCGGAGGGCGGCCATCCAGCCCATCAAATAATCAGCCCGCTCCCACCCCTCCTCACGGCCCCCCAGCCCAGCCAGAAGGTAAACCCCTTCACCCTCCAAGCAAGCTTGCAAGCTTTTGCACACCCTCCACATGCATCCTCTGCACGGCGGTTGGCCGCAACGTCGCACGCACTTTGCGCATTTTCGCCGGGGGCCCCCAATCGTGCCCTTCCACTCGCGAGCGGCCCTCTGCCGCCATGTCCGCTCCCATCACACCCGACCCGTGGTGGCGGACTCGACGGCCAATCATGCCTCGGGGATGCATGTGCCCGCATTGCTTCCCCTGCGCCGCGAGGGACGAGGAAGCACTCGTCGATTCGACGAGGCAATATCCACGGCGTCTGGCAATTGGGTCGAGCGCATAGGGCAGCATCAACTTGTCAAGGGAGGACGATGCGGCGTAGAGTGTGTGTAGCGTCGCTTGTGTGCTGGTCCATATGACCCTTCGTCCATGGAAGTGGAAGTCTCGAGAGTCGCACAGAACTCGCTACGTTATTCTCCTCTCTGGCTCACTCCGGGGAGTATGCAAGGCGATACAGTCAGATGGAAGGGTCCCGTAAGCAGTTTCTTCCTCTTCAGAGACATAATCGATAAGCCGATATGACCTCGATGACAACTGCCGCAAAACGCGGTGGAGTGAGCATCGCAAGACAGAAAAGATCATCCTGTACCTCTCTGGAATCTTTGGCAAATCGGTGAGACGTGGGCGCGTAAATCCCGTGTGATGAAAATGCCCGTGGGAACAGGAACCGAGTGTTGAGCAAAGGTGGGCGTCTCCGTGGCCAGTAGGACGGAGGTTAGAGCGGACTTCTAAGCGCGATGGTGTCCTCATCACAGTTCACACATGGTCCAATAATCCAGTTTCACATATCACGTGCGTGTGAATGCACCGTTCTCCATTTGTTAGATACACACATCGGACTCCTCCTCGAATCCAACCAAATTTCGTACTTGGAAGAAGCACACCGGCCAACTCCTACCCGGTCACTTTTCTGATGCCCTTCGTTACCGTATTGCATTGCAGCCTCGTGTCGAATCGCGGAATCGTTACTGAGAAAAAGCTTCCTCACCAAATATGATGTCCCTCCAGTCTATGCACCAAACCACCTTCGAAAATGCATCATGCTTACTCGCGTCTCCTGAAAGCACCGGGCCTATACTTTCCGTCGCTGGGTCCTTGCGCAGGAGGAGGTCCCGAGGACTCCCGCTCGTTCTCACGTCCAGCACGGCGGCCGGGGGGTACATAGCCTCCCGTTGAGGCAGGAGAAGCCCGTTCCTTCTCATCGGTGAACCGCGAACGGGGAGGCTCATAGCGTCCACCACCAGTGGCAGGAGACTCGCGACGTTCAGGACCACGACCGCTTCCCTCACGCTCACGCCATCCCGACGCTTGGGGAGCCGGGCTGGTCTCTGCACCCCGATTGCGCAGAGCAGGAGGCACATAGCCAGTCCGGCGGGGAGCCTCTGGCTGAGCTTCGGCGGCCGCTGCAGGTGCAGGTGCAGGTGCAGCACCACCTTGAGCTTCAGCAGCCCTCTTAGCAGCCTCACGTTCACGCCATGTGGGCTTCGCACCGGCAAGGTTGAGTCTCGGGCGTTCACCCTCAGCAGCGGGTGCGGGTGCTGCGCGCTCGACAGGAGCTCCACCAGCTGCCTTCAAGGCCGCACGTCTGGCCTCGGCCTCCTCCTCGCGCTGGCGCTGTTTGGCAGCAATTTCGTCCAGTTTTCTGCAAGATCGTTAATATGGTGCATCTATCTCGAGGGGAACCGTTCACGTACCTCCTCTCCTCCTCGCGCCTTGCCTTCTCTTCGGCGAAACGTGCGCGCTTCTCCTCCTCCGCCTTCTCCCTGGCCTCCCTCTCGGCCCTCTCGCGCTCCTCCTCTTCCCTCTGCTGTCGCTCGGCCTCTTCCCGCTCCTTGCGCTCCTTGGCCTTCTGTGCCTTGATCTCCCGGATACGTGCAGTCTTCTTGGCCTCCAGTTCCTTCTGAGCCTGCTTACTACGCCGCTCAAACTCGGCCTTGCGCTGCTGCTTGACATCGCTGACGAAGTTCTGGTAGCTCGGTACCAGCCTGGACAGGCGGTGCTTGAGTGCAACGTCCTCCTTGTGTTTCTCTTCGGCCTCCTTGAGCGTCTCGGCCTTGGCCTTCTCGTACGCTTGGAGGTCCTCCTTCATCTGCCGCTCATAGTCCTCCTTCAGGTGCTTGATTTCCTCCTTGCGGTAGGCGCGCTCCAGATGATCGATCCTCTTTCCAGCGATGCGCAACTGCTCGCCGAGCAGGTTCTTCTCCTTCTCAAGAGCAGCCAACTTCATGGCACGGATACGAGATGAGTCCAGCTCAGTGATGTCTTCGGGGATCTCAATGTCCACCTTGGTGCCCTGCTTGAGCTCCTTTAGCTGCTTCTCGATTTCCTCACGCTGCACCCGTTGTTGTTCGGCCTGGATGCGCTGTTGGGTGCGGATGCGCTGCTCCTCGGCCAGACGCTTGGCCTCTTCCTCCCGCAATTGCTGAGCACGGAGCAACTTCTTGCTCTGCTCCTCGCTCTCCTTTGCCTGTTGCGCTCGGAGGGCAGCCTCCTTCCTCTGGGTGATGATGTCACGACGGGCCAAAGCCTCCTGGTGCTCCTTCTCGGCACCTTCTTGCGCGCGACGGAGGGCAGCCTCCCGGGCCTTGTTGCGCTCCTCATTGAAGGAGGGATCGACATACTGGCAAGTAACGAACATGGTCTTGGCAAGACGGGTGAGCGTAGAGCGGACAATTTCGGCAGGAGTGCTCTGGAGACGTTGCACAGAGCGGACCTCGCCCTCGGCAGAGCCAGCACCAGAGCCAGGATGCATGGCCTTAGCAGAAGAAAAGACATCGGAATCGAAAGTGAGGACACCAGTGGCATGGTCAATCCTAATGGCGAGGTCACCCTTCTTGCAGCCATTCATGATGAACTTCTCGATCGTGCTGCTGGAGACTTGGAAGGGGTCGGGGAACTGGGCAAGATCAAGGACGAACTTGATCTCGACGGAGTCGTAAACTTGGGAGAGCTGTTGGAAGAGACGGGTGAGGATGACCTGTTGAAGGGGGCCCACGTATTTCTTGAGATCTTCATCCGCACCGATCTGGGAAAGGATGGGGGAAATCTTCTTGCAGATAGAAAGGGGGTGGAAGTCGACCTCGAGGATGTTGTAGAGATCACGGATCTCGGGGCGCGCACGCTTGAGGAGACCCTTGCTGAGGGCGTCCTTGAAGAGAATGGCACGGGTGGGAGCCTGGGTCATGCCCAACAGGTTCGTGAGGCGAGAGTTCTTGTTCTTCCTGGCCTCGTCAACGTCGACGAGAGCGCCACGGGAGCGCGAGGTGCTGATGACGGGGATGGAGAGGGCGGAGAGGAGGACAAAAGAGGCGGCCTTGGTCATATCGGCCTCGGTCACGGCGGGGTTGTCTTTCTTGGGGCTATGTCCAGAAGCGACAGCGGCGGCTGACTGGCGAAGGAGGTTGTAGTACCTGCTCCAAGCGGCAGCATGGAACAAGTAGTTTTCGCTGACCAAGAAAATCCGGGTGAGCTTCTCGAAGTAGTTGGCCATCATGATGTTCTTCGCGGGGCGCTTGCTAAGGCTGAGAAGGGTGTGGATATCCTCAACGCTCCTGAATGCTTCCTGCCAGAGCTCAAGCTCGACGGCGACGTTCAGCTGCTGGAAGCGAGTGTCCAGATGCCTCTGCAGAGTGTCGGGGTCGGACAGGTTGATGGCATGCATCTGAGAAGAGAACTTGGCGGCATTCTGGAGATGGTTTCGTAGAAGCTCGCAGAGGCGGCGGAACTCGGTCTTGCGGGCGTACTTGGAGCAGAACTGGAACGCCTGGTGGGCGGTCGTCTGGTACATGGTCTCCAGGCGAGCATTGTTCTTGAAGATGTCGAGTACTGTCCGGTACGTCTCCCAGAGGAACTTCAACCAGGGGGTAACGATGGCGCGGTCGGTACGGTCACGGGACTGCTCGCCGGAGACGGTAGAGAGGAGAATCGATTCCGGGGTCTCTGAAGCCTCGAGATCATCGATGTTTTGAGTGGCGGTGGTGGTCTCGAGGGTGGACTGAACTTCGTCGGCTTTGGCCTGAGCTTCCGTGACTTTCTGCTCGGCAAGTTCGATGAACCGCTTGAAGACGGTCTACACTGTGGTCAGCTTTGCCCGTCATCATATTGGTATTCGCCCTACCTCGATGGTGCCGACGTTGGTGTTCTGCGCGGTGTTCTTGTACTGGTAGAGGCCATCCTTGGCGAGTTTTCCCTTTCGCAGATCGACGCAAAGTTCGACAAAGAGGATCATCACGGGCTCGAGCGACGCGATGGGACTGTTGCGAGTCCGCTTGGAGATGACATGTTCGTGAAGGATTTGCAGGGCAGCCTGCGGTTGTTGGACACCGATGAGTTCCTGCGCGCGCTTGCTGGGAGAAGGGTTAGCAAAGGAAAGTCCCACTCGGCACTGGACGGGACTCGACGAACAGAGTATTCTCAGGCTTGCTGTGCGGCGGGGGCGCCATGCTGGGCAGTCTGTATCTGGGGATTCGACTGCTCGGAGGGTTGTGGCGGGGAGCGCAGCGGGGGGTTGTTTTTGGTGCAGTCGCCTGCCGTTGTGACGAAAATCGCTGAGGCCTCTATCGTGGGCGACGCTGAGTCAGCGATGGACGAATCACGAGGCGCCACCGGTGAAGGCGAACATGGAGGAGCTCCCCATCCCCACATCATTGCGCGAGCTGCATATCCACAAGCGGCTACATTCTCACTCTATAGCTGTAGACTACTGCATATTCTCTTGCTCCTCACTCTGCGCCCTCGTCCCGTGACTGTCTCTGCATCCACTCTCTGCTCGACTCGGCGGTGAGGAGGCACCTGCAGACCTGGACCTCCATCTCATTTCTGGAAGACAGCGCTAAGCCGCATCTGTGCGACGCCCAGGGTGTGCCGTCCTCGCAGCCCGAACCCCTTCCCACCAACCTCTCCCTTCGAGCACCCGCGCCCTCCTCATCATCGAGCTCATCGCCAGACGACTTCGGTGCCATAGCTGCCGCCGCAGCCTCGACTCCGCATTGAATTGACAGCCCGTCGGCCTTGCTGGGCTCGCCCGCCGCCGTTCCTTTCCCCCCGTCTCTCCTGTCCCCTCCTCAGCGACCCTGCTTGCACCAACAAACCTACACCACGTCGCGCGCCTCCTAATTGCACTCACCCTCCTTCGCACGACGTCACTCTCCTCTCCGCTCTTCACGTCATACCCTCTGTTGATTCGACGCATTCACACCCGCAAGACACCAACCCCCATCGCCCACAATGCCCGCCCCGTATGAGCTCCGCCCTGGCGAGTCGGGCAAGAGCAAGAAGCAGAGCATGGCCGAGCTGAAGCTCCGCCGGTTGACAGAGTTGAACCAACGCCTTCGGGAGGATTTGGAGCGCCGCAGGATACCTGTATCGGAAGCCGCACTAGAGTATGCCTCTCCGATGGACACTTGAGCGACCCCAAAGAAGCCTTGCTGACATGTAACCTCCAGCCTCATTGCGTTCACGGATAAGGAGCCCAAGGACTGGATGGTGCCATCACGCTGGGGAACGGTGCGTCATTGAGGACCCCCCTGGGTTGCGATGGGTGAAGCTGACTGGTGACGCAGATTGACAAGCGCGACGACCCTTATGCGCCTCAACAGAGCAACGGCTGCTGCACGGTAATGTGAGCGACGACACGGCGGGGATGAAGGCGGTCATCATGTCAACAAGCAAACGGCGTTCATGCGGAGCCTCTTCACGGCAGAATTTCAGTCAGATACCTTTTTCATTCTCTTCTTGGCGGCAGCGGCGACAGCAAGGGCGACAGCGACAGCAAGAGCAAGAGCAGTTGGTGGGGGGTTAATACCCATGGTAGTCCTTGGGAAATGTTGGGGATATTTATGGACGGGCCATGTACTTCTTTTTCAGCACTGTGTAAACTAGGGAAAAGCGGATTGCCGGCTGTCCTGTTTGTTTTGCAGCGCGGCGGAGGACGAGGAAAGGGATTGTCTTTTTGCAGCCGACCTTTTTGTTTATTTTGCCTCTTCAGGCGTTCTTTCTACAGTTTTATGAAGCAATTAAAAGGCCATTTTCTAATGTCAGATTCCTTGGTCGGGGCTCTTGTTGTTTTGGGACTCGGAGTGGGTTTTCAACCGAGGCAACCCATAAGGGGCAGTTAACCAGCACACCCCGAAGTGGCTTGGAGAGACGCTCTGGGCTCCCAGTCAGGCCAGGAGCGGACCCGTTTTTTCTTCTAGAACCGTCACTAGGCAATATTGGCCGAGCACCGTGGATGTATCATATCGGAGGCAGCGTGAGAACATGCGAACATGCGAACAACGAAAGGAACATTATTGATGATGGTGGCGGAAAGAGTCGTGCAAAAAGCCCAGCGCCGCAAGCGAAGGTGGTGTTCCTTTCGGGACGCCCAGCAGAGGAAATGCGGAGACCGAGAGAACCGCGAGAAAAGCCTGTTAAAAGCCACGCCACAGGCGGACGCATTCGATGAACAGGGAGTGGCAGGCTTCGCGAACGAATTGCGCGCCGTCACCACCGTTTCTGGGCTGAAGGACCGGCGCTGAGGCCTGGGGTTTACATGGTGATTGGGGGGTTTGACGCGGGGAGACTCCTGCAATGGGGTGAGGGGTGGGATGGAAGACATGACAGGAGTGGGATGCGATCATGGGTGGCTGCAATGTCTGGGGGTGGCAGGTCTAGAAGAGGTTTCTATAGTTAAAAGGAGAAGGTCTTTTACTCTTGTTTGAAACCTTCGTAGTAGCCAGATGATGCCCTTTGCACTCTGTAACCTATGGTGCGGACTCTGTGACGCACTTCTTTCTCGCTCTCTCTCTCACATGAATTTCTCATTTCCCAGACTCCCCTCCCACCGTATACTGTGAGAACTTCTTTAGAACGCCCCCCACCATTCCCACTATTCCGGTGTCTTCCGAGGGCCAAAGTCCAATCTAACATAGCCCGGTGTAGGTCCGCCTTGCGAGTCTTGGGTGGGACCCCTTCATCATCATAGTGCAGGATTCCCAGCTGAGACCTGGTCGGCCCATGTTGCGATGTTCGGCGACGCTGTCTGGGGGAAAAATCGCTTTTTTTTTCTCGATTACTGTTGTTGAGTGCCACATATAGTGAATGTCTCAGTGATAGAAGCAGGTGACGATCAAGCCTTCCCCAACCCCAACATCACGGGAATTCACAGGCGGGCTTGCTGCAAGCCACACGCGATCCGCACCAGCGGGCGGAATACGTTCGTCTTATCAAATCCGTGGGGTTTCGAGACCTAGCATCCGGTGTTGCTGCGGCCCGGGTCTGCGCAGTCTGCGAGTATTTGGCGGCTGCTGCTCCCCCACCTACCCCTTCACCACCCCCGAGCCTCTTCTCGACGACATTTCGGCACATCCGTGGACCTTTTGCGCGACAACCACAATCCCCATCCTCTCTGCGTGGCGAGGACCACCGTCCTTTCGCCCTCCGCGCGCGCTCTCCGCCTGCCCTCCACCCTCTTTGCGCATTTTTCACCTGACGGCTCCGCAATGGACGGAAACGGCGAGTCCGCATGGGCCAACACCCACCAGTTCCAGCCTGCCGATCAAGACTTCAACAGTCTGCTCAACCTCGATCTCGACCTCGACTTCCCCAATCACCAGGGCCAGGACAGCAACCAAAATACCTACGATGACCTCGCCAACTCATTCGACACTCAGCACTTCTTCAGCCCGCAGGTTTTGCCCGACCAGCACCATGCCGGCCACCAAGGCCGCCAGGGTCACTATCAACTCCAACAGCAACAGCAATCCAATGGAGGCATGACGCAACCCACAGACATGTTCGGAAACTCAATGCAGCAGTACGACAACCACATGGGAAACTACAACATGCATGCCGGTATCCCGCCCACACCGAATAGCGCCGAAATGCACGCGAATGCCGCCCAGTACCTGCAGCAGAAGCGCGTTCAGATCGCGGAGCAGGGTTTCTACCCGCACAAGGACGATGGCGTATGTCAATCCCCTTCCTCGTCGAGTCGACTCGTTGCAATACTGACCTGCCCCAGTCTTTCACGCCGCTTGTGTCGCCCGCCGTCACCCCGAACGACATGATGCACAACGGTCCCGACTTCAGCGTAACTCCCGGAGCCTACTTCAGCCCCCTGGTGTCACCCGCCCTCAATGCGCAAAGTCACCCGCATGTCCAGATGCAGTCGGGCCATGCAAATGGCTCCGGTAGTTCCGCAGAGGCCTCTCCTACAGTCACCAACATGAGTTTGAATGGCGACCCAAACATGGCACCGCCAGAGCAAAATCGGAGGAACGCTCCGAGGGGTAGCAAGAGAGGCGCCCCGGGAGGCGCCAACGGCTCGAGTCTGCTAGGAAAGTCTTCGGTCCAGAAATCCACTCGCCGGAAAGTCACCAGTTCTGGTATGTCGACGAAGGGGTCCAGCGAGTCGCCCACCAGCTCGCATGGCCAGACGCTAGGTTCCATGCTGGGTAATGGCCAAGCAGCTGGAAATAATGGACACTCGCATTCCTCTACTTCTCCAGAGTCGACGACCCATCAGATGGGCCCGCCTCCCAGGCCAGGCTCGGTTCTGCACTCCCCAGATCCGTTCGGTCACGGTTTCCACTCTCCTGCCATTCTTTCGCAGTCTGGCGGTATGACCCCTCCGACGCCAGCAGCTGGGTTTCAGCACTCGATGGGCTTCCCCGGGTTTCCCATGCTGGAAGATCTCAGCCTGCCAGAGCCTTCTTTGGCAAAGACGCCGTTGCCGCGATCTGATACGGCCATTCTGGACAACAGTGGCGGCATGGAACAGAAGGCGCCGAGGTTGTCGGTGAGCACCCCCGGTGGAGTGCTGTCAGGGAGACCGAGTCCCATGCTCAGCGCTGTGAATTCTCCGACCAGTCCTGCGTTCACCACAGGCGTGAAGAGGGTGGATTCGCGAATGTCGCGCAACCCGAAGAGCAACTCGAAGAAGAGAGGAAGCGTCTCCACGGCCCCTAGTCCGGCTATTATGCCGAAGATCTCGCCCAATATCAAACCATTGATTGCGCAGCAAGGTGGTAAGTGCCTCCATATCCTCTGCCTATATTCTCCCCTTTCACAGTTTGGTGCACTCGAAATTCAAGATAACTAACATTCCGATAGCGACTACATCTCCCGACGACCACGCCCGGCTGCTCGCCACACGGTCCAACTACCAGAACATCATTGACGGAACCAACGTCCCGGGTCTCAACTACCCGACCTCCCTCTCTGCGAACTTGACCCAGAAAAAGCAAAGCCACAAAGTGGCGGAGCAACACCGGAGAAATCGTCTCAATGTCGCCCTCGCGCAATTGGACGCACTACTACCGGGTTCGCCGAAGATATTAGCGAAGGACGCTGCGAACGGGAAGAATGGCGTCAAGACCGAGGGCAATGGAAGCGGCAGTGGGGAGGGAGAAGAAGGGGGAAGTGCGGCCGCGGGGAATAGTGCGAGTTCCAAGGCCGAGAAGGTGGAGATGGCGGTGAAGTATATCCAGGAGTTGAGGAGTAAAATTGAAGCTCTGGAGCGGGAGAGGTGCAGTAGTGGGAAGGCGGTAATAGAGAAGGAGCACGAGACGATGGAAGTGGACGAGGTGAATGGGAAGGATGTGCAGGCGGCCTCGCAGGGAGAGGCTGAAGCACGGAGTAACAGCGAGGCTTCGCGGAGCCCGGATTGAAGGGTGTGGGTTACGACTATGAAGATGTGAAATGGCCATTCCAAGTGAACACTCCTTTACATGATCAGGGAATCAGGGAATGCACTCGGGGTCTGGGGAGGAAAGGTTTTGATGTTGGAGGGCTTTGCTCCCGGATAGATACCCCGACGATGAAGGATGATAATGAGTACATAGGCAAGATCGATATGTGATACCCTGATGAGGAAACGAGGCTTGAGGCGTGGGATACTGCGCATAGGGCGTACTGTATGTACAATTCGAGAATATATAACAGTCTCGCACTCGTAGTATCGACTTTTGCCGTATATATGTCCAGTTGACTATTTGGAGATGGTGCACAAGCCACACTCTTCCCTCATTGGGCAACAAATTGTGGGGATCGCATTTCCGATCGATCGATCTGTGGCGGTGCTCAGCTCTCCACGATCCCAACCAACAGGTCCAAACCGCCGTCACGCCATCAACCTCACAACAAATCGTAATCATAACCAAATTAGACCATCTTATGAGTAACGACAATGCTCAGAACGGCTGCAAAATCCTGTCATGTGGCCGAGACTTCCAAGTTTCGCATCGAAGGCTGCGCCCGTTCCAGCATCTTCGCTCAGCCAATGGAAATGCACATGCGGATACTCGCGCATTCGCGGTGACGTAGGTAGATTCCCTCCCCCGCTCCTTCCTGGGAGGCCCTATAAACTGTAGGCAGCGACTCCATCTTCTGCTCTTGCTCTTCTCTTTGACTTCTCTTCCACAGCACCGAGACTCGTATATTATTCCAATCCCAATTCAAATCCCACTCTTCAGAGGAGCTCGAGAAAGGAGAATCGTTATCCAATAAACCTCGAATTCAGGCAATCCAGAATCATTGCCAACCATGATTGTCGACGCTGCAGAGATGTTGATGAAGACGAAGACGGCTACGCATGTGTTGCCCACGCACACTCCTACCCATGTGCCGCCTATTCCGTCTGTCCTTCCAGATGTGCATGAGCAGCTCGTCGGAGCTCGAGGGGAGAGGACGCTCTGGGTTGTTTTTGCCTTGATGGTGATTGCTTCCGCGGTATTTGCGGGATGGTCTCTGAGGTTCGCTGTGGTGAGTACTCTCAATCCTATACCAACGTTGCTATACGTCGTCTGCAACTTCATAACTAACAATTCCACAGTCCGCACGCATCTACCACGTCCTGGCAACCCTGACCACCCTCATCTCGGCCCTGACCTACTTCTTCATGGCCACGGGCCAAGGCTCCCTGATCAAACACATCACCATCCGCCACTCCAACGACCACGTCCCGGACACCTTCACGCACATTCATCGCCAAATCTTCTGGCCGCGCTACCTCCAATGGATCCTCGCCCTCCCCCTCATCATCCTCAATCTCGGCATCCTGGCCGGCATCAGCGGCGCGCATATCCTCATGGCTGCGACCGCCGGCGCCGTCATGAACTTCATGGGCCTCTTCGCCGCGTTCGGGAAGGAGAATACGCCGCAGAAGTGGGGGAACTATGTCATTGCGCTGCTGGCCTTCCTCGTCGTCGTCTGGCATCTGGGGCTGAATGGTCGGGCTGCCGTCAGGGAGGCCAGCCGTGGCGTGGCCAAGTTCTATACGGCGTTGGCGACGTATACGGGGATCTTGTGGGCCGCGTATGTTGTGTAAGTCTCGTCCTTTTGTCGGCTCCCCAGTTTGCCATGGGGTGTCATGGAGCTTCCAGAATGCTAACACGAAGCCAGTGTTTGGGGCGTCGCACTCGGCGGCCACTTCTCCGTCGACAGCGAGGTCATTACCTTCGCTGTCCTCGATGTCTTGTCCATTGGCGTCTTCGGCCTCTGGCTCCTGTTGACGGTCGCCAGGAATGCGGAGACGAATGTCGAGCTTAAGGGGTTCTGGTCCCAGGGCGTGAGCCGTGAGGGCTTGCTCCGTCTGGATGACGATGGTGCGTAAGCTTCTATCATAGTGAGGGTAGGAAAGGAGTGGAGATTCCCTGAGGATTTAAATTGCAATCATGGTATGAGAAGGACGGTATGAGAAGAGGATGGGAAAGGAAAGGGAAGAGAATGGAACGTGGGAAAGTGTGGCATGCATGACCTTTCGTTGCTCGAGTTGAGCTGTAGCATATCTAGGCGTGAGGCGTAGCGGTTGTCCTTACTCTTTGCTGAAGAACAGAATGGAGCTGTAATGGGCGTAGTAATGCCAGAACGAAGCTATTCATTCCTTTTTTCTGGCCACAGCGAAATGCATGAAGATGTATAAAATCAGGTCCCAAAAAGGAACCTAATATAGGTGTAAGGATAGCAATGATGTCGTTGACATCAGGGTGTTTTTCTCCCCAATTGAAGCCGAATTCCGTTTATGCATAAACGAACCTTGACGACGATACTGTATTCACCTCTAGCTGCAGCATGTGCAATTGGGATGACGTGATTGGCGCATCAGGACGACTCGAGCTCAAAAAACCATTTCGCAGCTCGCCGCATCATCGCCAGCTCAACTAGACGCAAATCGCGCCGGCCCTTCCCGCACGACATCGGAGCCATTCGTCTCGAAACTCCACTCCTCCTCCTCAGTCGCGGGAAACCAGCAAACCTTTGGAAAAGCTGGCTTCCTTCACACCAGGACCCGCACTCGACCAGCAGCGGGCGCCCTGCTGACACTCGCTCATCTATGTCGCTGCGCAACAATGGCCTGCTCTTTAGCCAGTGCCGACGCGTGCGTTGCGACCGGCCACGTTCACCACTTGCACTTTGCACTCAGATTGCAGCAAACAACGGCTCAGGCTCAGCCCCCGCAGCAGCGCTGCCTCTCCAGCGCCGCGTCTTGCGCACCTCCACCGCTCCATCGCAAGCCTCACCGCTGCCGCCGCCGCCGCCGTCGATCCGCGGTCGTCCCCTGAATTGGTCTTCCACGGTGCACCGCAGCCGAGCCCTCTACCCTCCTCACATCATGACCTCGACGCAACAGCACCGCGGCCACGCCGGCCACGGCCACCACCACCACGCCCACGATAACACATATCTGCTCTCGTCGAACAAGAAGGATGCAGGCGTCCGGATCACGCGAATCGGGCTGTATGTCAATCTCGGCATGGCGCTGTCCAAGGGTCTCGGAGGCTACTTTTTCAACAGCCAAGGCGAGTGAACCCACCGCACCGCGGTGTCGCGTGCGACATGCTATTATTTCTCCACGACGAACAAGCAACGCTGACGACTCAAGCAGCCCTGGTCGCCGATGCCATCCACTCCCTCACCGACCTCGTCAGCGACATCATGACGCTGGCGACGGTGTCGTGGTCGCTCAAACCCCCCTCGGCGCGCTTCCCCAGCGGCTACGGAAAAGTGGAGAGCCTGGGGTCGCTGGGCGTGAGCGGGATTCTGCTCGGAGGCGGCGTCATGATGGGCTGGGCGGCGCTCATCGCGCTGTGCCAGCAGTTCTTCCCCGAGTTCGCGGAGTGGGCGGTGCATTGGGGCCTGCTGCCTCATAGCCACGGACACCATCATGGCGTTGGAGAGCTGGGGCCGAGTATGCATGCTGCGTGGTTGGCGGCGGGGTCGATTTTGATCAAGGAGTGGTTGTATCGTGCAAGTATGTTCCTTCAACGGTATTATTTTTTGAGGATAGATTATGATGCTAACGAACCACACAGCACTGAAAGTCGCCAAAGAGCGCAAGTCCTCCGTCCTCGCCTCCAACGCCTACCACCACCGCGTCGACTCCCTCACCGCCTTCGTCGCCCTCGTCATGATCGCCGGCTCGAACATGCTGAGCAACGCCCAATGGCTGGACCCCGTCGGCGGGTTGGTCATCTCCATGATGGTCGTCCAGGCCGGCTGGGGCAACACGAAGCTGGCGCTGTTCGAGCTCGCCGACGTGGGCATCGAGCAGGAGATGCGAGAGAATGTGCGAAGAGCCACCGTCAAGGCGCTGGCGGATATCAACTCCGGCTCCGCGGCCCAGGACGTGGAGATCAGAGCTGTGCAGGGGATCAAGTCGGGGCAGAATTACCTGATTGACCTTGAGCTGGCGGCGCCGGGGGATTGGTCCATTGAGCAGACGAGGGGGGTGGAAGAGCTGGTGAGGGAGAGGTTGGGCGCGAAGGTGCGGGGAGTGAAGCGCGTGAGGGTGCGGTTCGTGTCAAAGGAGTCGTCGGAGCATGACTATTTGGATGAGTTCATTGCTGGGGATGTCAGCGCGAAGTCGACTCCTGAGCCGGAGCACGAGCATGATCATGAGCATGCGCATGAGCATAGCCATGAGGAGAATCAAGATGGCGCTCGCAAGAGGCGGTGATAATGTACAACTACAACTGTATATAGCGTGACGCGGGTTTTGGCGTTTTGGCATTGCATTGGGCCTCAGATTCCCAAGGGCCTGTTGGCTAGCTACATCTCTGGCGGCAATTTGAACAACTACCGACGAAATAAATATAATTTTATCAGTCAGCATCCTCATCAGACTCTATCCTTTTTGCGACAGTTCAAGACAACCATCCTTCACCAGCAATCCATACATATATCCCAATCCGGCAATGCTGGTCTTTAACCGCGGGCCAATCGCACGCGGCCCACCCGTAGACCCCTGGCCAGCGCGACCGGCAAAAGAGCGGACGGGAGATGCACGTCACTCTCCAGCACCAGCACCGGGACTTTAGGAGGTAAAGATTAGCCCTGGCACCACCAAAGCCTCACGAGAGGAAACGCCTCTAGGTTATATGTCTTTGCTCGGAGGTTTCCTCCCTCCTTTCTCCATTTTCCTCCTCTACAATTCCTGCTTCTTCGACCATGGATAATCAGTACCTGGGCTTCGACCTGAGCACACAGCAATTGAAGGGTACGCATACTACCCCACTCCACAGGAACAACCCCACTATCGCCTTGTCTTCCTCTATCCAACATGTACTGACTTGGTGATTTGCCAGGCATCATCGTCCACTCGAACCTCAAGCTCGTCCACGAAGCCAAAGTCGACTTCGACGCCGACCTCGCCAAATATGGCATCTCCAAGGGCGTCCTGACCAATCCCTCCGAAGGCGAGGTCTTCGCCCCCGTCGCCATGTTCCTCGAAGCCGTCGACCTCGTCCTCCACCGCCTGAAAGAGCAGGGCGCGGATTTCTCCAAAGTGCAGGGGATCTCGGGCGCCGGCATGCAGCATGGGACTGTGTTTTGGGGTCACGATGCGGAGGCTTTGCTGGGAGGGTTGGATGGGAGCAAGACGCTGTTGGAGCAGTTGGAGGGTGGGGGGAAGGGGGAGAGGAAGGGCGCGTTTAGCCATCCGTTCAGTCCGAATTGGCAGGATGCGAGTACGCAGAGGCAGTGTGAGGCGTTTGATCGGACGATGGGGGATGGGCAGAAACTGGCGGCCGCGACGGGGAGTAAGGCCCATCACGTATGTGATCCAGGGAGTGTCAGACTTGGGCAATTGCTGATGTGAACAATAGCGCTTCAGTGGCCCGCAGATCCTACGGTTCCGAGAGAAGTATCCTGAGGCTTACAAGGCGACGTCTCGCATCTCCCTCGTCTCCTCGTTCCTCGCCTCCATTTTCCTAGGGAAAGTCGCTCCCATGGATATCAGCGACGTCTGCGGCGCGAATCTCTGGGACATTGAGAACAACCGCTGGCACGAGGACCTGCTGGCCCTTGCAGCAGGCAACGAGGGACTCGAAGACCTCAGATCAAAGCTCGGCGAGGTGGCCCTTGACGGCGGAAAGAGCTTCGGCACCATTTCCCCCTATTTCGTCCAGCGCTACGGATTCTCTCCATCAGCCCAGATGATAACATTTACAGGCGACAACCCCTCGACCATGCTCGCCCTTCCCCTCCACAACTCCGACGCCATCGTCTCCCTCGGCACATCCACCACCTTCCTCATGTCCACAAAACAGTACAAACCCGATCCCGCATACCACTTCATGAACCACCCCACGACAGCTGGGGAGTACATGTTCATGCTGTGCTACAAGAACGGCGGCCTCGCCCGCGAACACATCCGCGACGCCGTCAACACGCAATCCCCCTCCCCATCCGACCCAAAGTCCTGGGACACCTTCAACGAAACCGCAACCAACACCCCGGCCCTCGGCCAGCAAACCGACTCCGACCCCATGCGTCTAGGCCTCTTCTTCCCCCGCCCGGAAATCGTCCCCAACGTCCACGCAGGCACATGGCGCTTCCTCTACACGCCGCAAACCCACGCCCTCGACCCCGTCCCCGACCAGGGAAGCGACAAATGGCCCGTCCCACAAGCCGACGCCCGCGCGATCCTCGAATCGCAGTTCCTCTCCCTCCGTCTGCGCTCCCAACCGCTCGTCGAGCCCCAAGGCGATCTCCCGCCCCAGCCGCGCCGCATCTACATGGTCGGCGGCGGGGCCGCGAATCCGGCCATCGCGGAGCTAGCGGGCCAGGTCCTCGGCGGCGCGGAGGGCGTCTTCAAGCTCGACATCGGCGGGAATGCGTGTGCGTTGGGGGCCGCGTATAAGGCTGTGTGGGGGGTGGAGAGGAAGGGCCCGGAGGAGAAGTTTGAGGATTTCTTGGAGGGGAGGTGGGATGAGGAGGGGTTTGTGAGGAAGGTGTGTGAGGGGTATAGGAAGGGGGTGTGGGAGAGGTATGGGGAGGCGCTCAGGGGGTTTGAGGGGGTGGAGGAGAGGGTTGTGAGGGTTGCGGGGAATGAGAGGAGGGAGGAGGAACGGGTGGAAGGGATATGAGGGGTTTGCTCCATCGAACATGGGTGGATTGGATTACGGTTTTTCGGTATTGTAGTGTCGTGATTCCTCAAAAGGGTTTTGATGAAGGATAGCATGGGATATATATCATGAAATTATACGTTCGTACTACTTGAATAACCCGGAGGTATCAAGAGTGGAAGATATCATAGGAGACGTTACCACCGCATCTCGCCGTGACGCTTGCAAAACAACCATACTCATACCAATGCCTAAAGCTTGGGGCGTCCACCATCGGTTTGGACGGGCTCCACGGACCGCGCCAGAATCCAGTCCACGAAGTCCTTCACGAACGCCGGCCCATACGGCTCCGGTTCATCATGCACTGTCCAAGATTAGCACTCCTCATAAGACCCCCCGTACTGTCTCAGCCAATACTCACACCGATGGAAATGCCCCTCATAACTCTTGAACTCCTTATCCGTCCCCTCCACACACGTCTCCGCAAACCTCTTCGACGCATAGTAATCCGTCAACCCATCCTTATCCCCATGCGCAATCCACACCCTCGTCACACCCCCTTCCCCCGCGTCGCCCGGGATCCGAATCTTCCCACTCGCCAGCTCCATCGTCCGATCCAGCATCCCCGCCAGCCCCTCCAACGTCCCCATATCATGACACAGCTCGTCCGCCTCGATCGCCTTGCACACTTCGGGGTCCCGCGACACGAGACTCACGTCCAGGTTGCTCTTCATCTGGCGCCGCGGCAGCAGTTTGCCGACCATGCGGCCCAGGACGACGGTGATGATGGACGGCTTCGACTCCGGGCTGAAGTCCACGAAGGGCGCGATGAGCATGTAGCCCCGGATGTGGGCGCGGATGTCGGGGGGCCCCCGCGACGCGTAGTACAGGACTTCGCCGCCGCCCATGGAGTGGCCGACGAGGAAGAGGGGGATGGGGGAGGGGATGACGGTTTTGAGGAAGGAGGTTATGTCGGAGAGGACGAGGGAGGTTGGGCCTGTCAGGCCGCGCTGTGAGGGGTGCGTGACGGAGCGGCCCCATCCTCTGGGGAGGGAGGGGGTTAGCTGTGAAGAGGAGGAGGGGGGAGGATAGGGG